>VUQH01016839.1:27243-55231 GCA_015106775.1 Etroplus canarensis | reverse complement strand
GTGTTGGTGGGGGGGGGTGGGGGGGGGGGGGGGGGGGGGGGGGGGGGGGGATTTGGGTTTCGATGCCAGATCGAGATAATCTAATGCTTTAAACCTGTTTTGGAAGAAGGGACCATTTCTCTTCGCTCTCTCTGATCATTTTCTCGCAAGTGATGTGATCAGATCAGCTGTAATCTCTTCTTAAGGCTCTTTATAATTGTTTTTTTTTTGAGGATATTGATCCTTTGTTTTTTATTTGATAGATTTCGTTTAAATAAATCTACAAATCCACGTTGGCCCTCAGGAAACAGACTATAGCCTTCACTTTTGCATTCACAATTTGCATTTTATTGTCTTTGAAAATGAGCACTGGTGTGTGTGTGTGTCTGTGTGTGTGTGTTTGTGTCTGCGTGATGCGCGTCAGAGCACTGTGGGGGTAGTATTCTCTATAGACATACACAGGCTAATTGACAAGGTATTGGTAGGCATTAATTACATTGTGCTTACAAGATTAGATAAAAATTACGCCCTTGGACACCAAACGCACAGCTGAGCTCAGGATACTGGAAAAATCTGTGAAGATTTTTGGATGTGACAGCTATTATAATGGCTTTAAATCCGATTTTGATACAGAACTTGTCTCTTTAGCTCGAATCATTGGAAGGTGTGATGCAATGAATATGGAGAGAAGTGACATTTCCACTAAGTAGGGTTTCAAAAAAAGGATCAAATATTTAATGAAAACCTGGCCTTGCACCTTAGAAAAAGATTTGGCTGACCTGAAATCTAAATTTTCAAAGTAGATAAAAGAAATGAAATATATATATATATATATATATAGGTCAGTATCGAAAGCATGCTCTGTCACTTTTGGGCAATAATCCATTCTTTAGTCTGGACGAACTAAAGTTCAGCGACAGAAAACTCAGATGAGGATTTAGCTGTGGCCTGTGTGGTCTGGAGAGGTGTGCAGAGACATATCTGAGGCTCTAATGCAAAACAGCGTTTTCCTTATTACACTTTCTGGATGCAATGTATGCAATCAATAAAAACATCTGGAATGGGGCTCTTTGACTACAGGCTTTAAAAGTGTTTTTTTTTTTTGTTTTTTTAAAAACGTACATTTGAACACAAATCGTGGTCTTGTGTGCGGCCTGCTTGTAATGGAATTCCTCCAAGTCGGTAATTTATTGGAGGGATTTATTGGAGGGGCTCACCCAGTGAACCCCTGGGGGTTGAGCTGCAGCAGGCCACCGCCGCTCTCTGCGCCGTGCTGCTGCTGAAGGGAACAGATCGACACACATGTTGAGGCTGAGCAGTGGCCTACGTTAGTTTATGCCTACAAAATAAACCATTTTAATCTGATTATATGACTTTTAAAAAAATAAACTCTTTAGAGAATCTTCCATAAGCAGCTGTATTCCCAGAAAAAATAAAAAGCTGGAAATAAATGACTATTCAGGCTGAATTTTCATATGCGCCATTTAGTTTAGGATAAAATTAATGTGAAAATGGTGGATTTAATTTTTCCACCAGAGCTGGCAATTTTAGTCATTAATCAATATTTCCTCGTAAATAAATAGCCTGCCTTTTCGGGTTTTGGATGACTGGACTCTCTTAACCCTATAGTCTTCTGCATGTCTTGAGCAAACAGCTGGGATAGCCTATCTGGTGGAATTTAGTGTCAGTGACCTTCAGTGTAAAACTCTCATAACTGTAGCCTGCCCCTGTGAGGGTTCACTGAAGCAGCTTTGCACATGGGTGCGTAAACAGTCAGGCTGAAGCGTTGTTTTTCTGTCTTGCAGGTTGCACGCCACAATGTTGAGCCGTCTGTTCAGCGAGGTGCTGCCAGACGTCCAGAGGCTCGCAGCCGACTGGGTGGAGGACAATGAGGTCGAGGACTGCAAAGCCAAGGAGGAGGACCACGAGCCTTGCCATCTCAGGGACGACGAGCTGGACGAGCCACAGGAAGGCAGCAGCCGAGCTGAGTCTGAGATGGCAGGCGACGACGACGAGGATGAGGAGGCCGAGGAAGAGGAGTGTGGGGATGAAAACGGCGGAGACAAGCCCAAGAAGCGCGGTCCAAAGAAACGGAAGATGACGGCGGCGCGCGTGGAGCGCTCCAAGATGCGGCGGCTCAAGGCGAACGCGCGAGAGCGCACGCGCATGCACGACTTGAATTCTGCGCTGGACAACCTGCGCAAAGTGGTGCCCTGCTATTCAAAAACCCAAAAACTCTCTAAGATAGAGACTCTGAGGCTGGCCAAGAATTATATATTAGCCCTCGGGGAGATTTTACGCAACGGAAAGCGCCCAGATGTGGTGACCTACGTGCAGATGTTGTGTAAAGGCCTGTCCCAGCCCACTACCAATCTTGTAGCAGGCTGCCTGCAGCTCAACACCAGGAACTTCCTGACCGAACAGTGTTCAGACGGAGCCCGCTTCCACATGCCGAGCTCTCCTTTCTCGGTCCATCCTTACTCCTACCGGTGTTCACGCCTCTCCAGTCCTCATTATCAAGCCGGGACCGGTGCGCTCAACCTGCGAAGCCACTCCTATGGCTCCGGGTACGAGGCCGTGTACCCGCCGGGCGGGACGTCCCCTGACTACAGCAGCCCGGAGTACGAAGGCCAGCACAGCCCGCCCGTGTGCCTGAACGGCGGGCTCTCCGGGAGGCAGCAGGAGTCCTCTGAGACAGACAGGAACTATCATTACTCTATGCATTACTCCGGACTGACCACTTCTCGGCCAAGCCACAGCCTACCCTTTGGGCCCTCGGGAGCGCGCAGTGGTGGTGCGCACTCGGAAAACATTCCACCTTTCCACGACGTACACTTGCACCACGACAGGGCGCCCCCATATGAGGATCTCAATGCTTTTTTCCACAATTGATTCCATGTTATGGTCCAATCAGGCTTACTGACTTTCCAATGACAATCCTATAATGTCTAGTATTGTTTGGGAAACAGGAAGGATGGAGATGGAGGTGGCAGAAAGAGTCTTCTGATTATCTTCTGTATTCTACTGATGTCATCCCTATACTGTTGTACATCCTATCAAAGTGTGTCCAGTATTATCCTGTATGCAGAATGAGTGGCATAAACAATGTATAGGCCCACATGAAAATGTTATGACGCAAACAACATAAAATAAAAGTGTTTTCTAATTGTCTGAAATGATCGAACAAATCTTCTTTTGAACACTAGGGGAGCATTCACGGAGTCACTGTCATTTTCATTAAGTTAAAAAAAAGGTCAGTTAGTAAAATGGCTGCTTTAAAATAAAAACCTGCTCTGAAACAATATTAGGAATTAACAGCTGCAGGTCAGGGACCTTTCTCAATAAAAATACGCATGGTTGTTTCAGCAGGCATCACTAAACATAATATATTTGTTAGTGTAAATTAAACTTTAAAATCGTTTCTTGCAGGGTGTGTCCTGTAGCCTACACCTTCTCAAAACTGCGAAACCTTTGGTGTCGAAAGATCATATTGATATGCTAAAAACCGTATTTTAACCCTTCTTAGTGCCAAATATATTTTACTTATTTTCTTATTTAAAATGCACTTCTGGATTTTTGCTTTTTAAGTTAAGAATTTCTATGCTCGGCTTTACAGATCGCAAGAGTCTCGCTCACACGCACAAAAGTATGTAATAATCCGTGGCCTTTAAGTGTCAAAATACCTGAAGAACTTAACATTTTATAGTAAAAAAAAAAAAAATCTCAACAGTTGAGGGCGTGGGTTAATTAACCCAACTACCACTTCTAACAGAAATCATGTCTCTGCTTGTGCACTGTCAAGTAAAATGATCAGATATCGAAATCCCACATAAAATTAACAGAACCCTCAGTAAAACTGCAAAAACGCGCTAAGAATGAATTCAGCTGTATTTCATTAGGCCACAGTTTGCACTTCTTATAGTCACATTCTCCACTTGGCTACTGATGCACCGTTGAATTCTGAAGTGGCTTTGAATACACTAAACCACTGACAAGGACTGCTGCACTCTGCCAAGTGGCAAAAAGGCTTGTTTCAGCCCAGAAGACAAAATTATCGTGTTGAATTTGATCTGCTCCGTGGACATATAGGAATTACCAGATATGCGCAATAACAATAATTGTGTAATTTTAAAATTCAGACCAGTTATTTGAGATGCTGTGTGTTGCGTCTTTCACACGTTTTGTTTTATTTAATTCAATTTTTTGTAGCTGCAACGGTTCACACAGGAACCTCAAGCAAACCCTCAAATGTTGAGCATCAAACGCATGCCAAATCTTCCTGGCTCCCACCTTTTCGTTTTGTAGGCTGCACAGCGTTTTTTCTTTTACTCTGCAGCTCCGGAGAAGCATATTCAACAATGCAATGCAATGAATCCGTTCAAGATGGCTAGTTTAAAGGCCTCACATGCAGAGCGTAGGAGGCAGAACAAGTAGAAACTAAGCGCTTGGCACTCAGATTAGTGGGCTCAGTTTCTTTTCCAGGACACTGCACATGGATCTGGGCCCTGTCACGCCACCAAGGTTTGATTCTCAGGTGAGTGTATTTGTCCAGCAGCTTAAATAATAGAATCACCTAATTAAGGAATCATAACAATTACATATATCCTGAAAAAATATCAACACTGACCACGAATAAAATCCCCATAAAGATGTTAAGCCTGCTTTACATAAGTTCGCATAAAATGAAGTTAAATATTGTTCACAAATGCAAGAGAGGAACGTTTTTTCCATTTAAGTGAAGATTCCACCATTTTTCTCCACATCTTTGGTGATTTTTCATATCAATAGTGGGAGGAGGCACCATCTTTGGATCGATGCCCTGGGTCCCATATGTTGTTGCGGACATCCAGGGGAAATCAGTACCGGGCACCGCAGGGTGGAAGCGGTCCCATCCAGCACTGACCTAGGCAAAAAAAAAAAAAAAATGTCAGCGAAATCTACATAAAAATTAATGACACTGCAAAATGTTGATTCATTGCAGTTAGAAATGTGTTTTGCTTTCTAATCTGATCAGTGAATCAGTGAGTCAGTGAAAGAGTTGGGCAGGTACAAAATCAGGTAAGTCAATGGCCCGTTGTTTTGATGATCAAGCCCATGGTGGAATGGACACACACACACACACACACACACACACACGCACGCACGTCTTGCGCCGTGGATGATGCAAAAAATCAAAAATGTTTACTGTGCCCATATACTGTACATCCCCACACAAATAAGTAATTAAACCATTTCGGAAGAATTTGGTCCCGGAGCACAGACAAGTAAAAACGGATTGAGGCAGTTTTTGGTCAAAGAATGTTTTCCAATAACACTTTGTTTTCGGTGTTCTATTGGTAAATTCAATTCGAAATATTTGCTTAGCAAACGGGACAATAATAGGCTGTACGACGTTTTATCTTGTGGGGGGAAAGCACACAGTTTATTTCATTATTCTCATACTCACCTGTAAACTGGAGTATTTAAAAAAAGCTTTAATAATCTATAAATGTTTAATATTAAACTAATGCAAAATAATGTAATTCTGTGGATTCTGACATTTTTAGGTACATTTCAGTTATAAAAAGTCCCTTAAGAGTGACAACTGTTGAATAAATACAATAAAAAAAACATGATCTATTTAATAATAGTCAAGTTTCGGACGACAAAAATACATGTGCCTTAAACTCCTGAAAAAAAAAGTGTTTTCAAGTAAAATAAGTTCCCACTAAACAATCCTCCTCCCAAAAAATCCTTCTGAAACTAAATAATAATAATGTACGACATTTCCAGCATCCATGCCATGATCTGTCCATTTCCCTGGCCCAGGTGAAGGGCAGGTCTCAGAGGACAGGGCTAGAGGTGCGTTTTTTAAAATTTTATTTTCTGCTTGTGGATTCTGCTTTTCTTTTTTTTTTTGGTGAGGAGGGTGGCGGCTGGCAGAGGATTTGATGGCACAGCTCAGAGCCAAGTCGCTAAATGTCTGAGCACCAGTAAAGCCAGAGACTAGTAGAGCCCACCATCACCAACCCAGTGCCAGCTGCGCCACGTGGCAGCCAGGCGGCCCCTGCCAAAGTGGCCCTTGTGGGAGGGACCCAGTATTTCTTTCCTAATTCACTCAGCATCTGTTCATTATTCTCCACCGTTAAAGGAGGCTGAGTGCCCCGGCCCCACGCAGAAAGGGACCCCTTTTTCCCGGTCGTGCACTTTTGAAGGAGACTGCAGAGAGACCGAGCATGAAACTAATCGGACATTGGACTGTGCTAAAGAGGGGTTTTTCAACACCCTGTCAGTCCCTCCTGCAGCACTTTTAAAAGGTGTGTGATGTTTATCCTTTAAACTCACCTGTGGGTCCAGGGGCATTTAGAAAATACATTTTATTTTTAAGTTGGATAAATCCAACAAAAGTATTATTATTATTATTATTATTATTAAGTTTCTCCCATTAACCATTAAAGACTGTTTCATGGACCCCATGCCTCTATGGCCTCCCTCTAAATTTAATTACCTGATTAATTATTTATTATTTTAAGTCAGATTTTCCTGATCTTAATAGAAGATATTTCCCATTTGATATTATCGCACATGTGTTATTTCTAAATATCTATGAAAAATCAGGTTAAGTGACATTGTTAATGTGTAAAGAAAAAAAATAAATTTCGTCGGGATCCAATTCAGGCGTAATTGTTCAAATGACTGTTTTTAAAATACTATGTAATTACTGTAATGAAATAATCCAGCTCAGAGCTCAATTTGACCGCGCTAAAGTCACAACACTCACAATGCTGTAAATACGTCATTAAGTAGTCCCAGGCCTACTGTAGCCTACATAAATCTCCATCTGGACAGTTCTGCTCCCATTTATTAGATTAGGTGAACATTTATCGGAATAATTATATTGGGATTAATCTCGAAAATACATTTAATGGGACTAATCAGTGTCATAGCATCATAGCATAGAGTGTGTTTTAAAGGACAGAGACAGCACAAATAAATCAGGCCCAAAATAACAACTTATATTGCTATTATAAGATGAGTGACAAACTTCCACTGCAAGGCCAAGATCTCATTGGAGAGCTCCTGTGAGCCCCTGTGTGTGTGTGTGTGTGTGTGTGTGTGGCTGGCAGAGAGTGAGAGAGAGTGAGAGAGAGAGAGCAGTATGCAACATGTTTTTTCACTTACTCCCCACCAGTTGAAGAGAAGGCACAAGAACAAAATACATTCTTGATTTTTAATCCTTGATTTATTTTTTGGGGGGGGGCTTTATATAGAGCTAAATTTTGTACTCCCTTCCACTGCAGCGGGCACTGGGTGCCACTGCATCATATTTAGCCAATCTGCACCCTCCCACCATAACCACCCTGCCAGCCTGAACACCACGCCCAGCTCTGTGAAAAGAGATGAAGCTGGCATGGGGTGAAATTCCACTGCATCTGTGGAACAATAGTGTTGTACGCATGAAGGCCTGTGTGGCTGTATACAGCATCAGTGTCCATCCCTGTGCATGGGTTACTGTCTTTGTTTGTTACAAGATTTTTTATAAAGTAAGAAATGTGAAAGTATCTGACCTCACTGTAGTTTTGTGGACAAAATATGCACACACTTCTCAAACACACTGATACCAAACCGCACACAGACTTGATGATGAGTATGAAAGCACACAGAGCCCATAAGTGAGGATTTGTCATGTTTGATGTGTGTGTTTGCCCCAAGTGTGTGTGTGCAGTGTACAGTCTGTGTTGTGCATGGTAGGCTATAGAGGTTGTTGTCACTCTGCACAGATGGTGGGAGTGTTTTTTATTTATTTTTTGGGGGAGTGTGAGGAAATGAGAAGGGGAGGGGGGCAGAGGAAAAGGGAAAGTAGAGGAGAGGCGAGGAGGAGGGTTGCGTCTCTGATGCTGCCATGCCACGGTCACACGGGCAGCAGTAATTGGCCTCCATATTGAGGGGTTTTGCGGTGCTGCAGGGTGGGCAAACTCCCAGCTGGACCTGTCAGATGGTATTCAATCCAGCTCATTGCCCTCGCTCCTCTGCTCCTTTCTCCTCTCTTTCCCTCCGTCTCCTCTGCTTCTCTGGCATGTTCACTTCTTTTTGTTCTCCTCTTTTCCTCCCCGCCTTTTTACCCATCTTTACTTCATCCCACTCAAAAACTTACACAAACTCTCCCTCACAGTTCCTATTTTCTTTAATCACACACTCATCACATATTTCTGTTTCCACACAGCACTTTCTTCTCCCAGCATATCACTTTTTTCCTCACCTTTCTCTTCTCTTTACTTTTTTCGCTTCAGTTTTTCTCACTAATGGCACATGGTCACTTCTATCTAACACGTTCAGTATCTAAAAGTACATCACACCCTTGCCTATCTCCTCCGTCACTGGTCACCCACATTCACAAACACACGCACAGACAAAATTGTGTTTTTTTTTTATAACTTCAGAGGACATTGCAACTGGCAACTAATATTAATTTCCAGAAGATTCAACCTAAATCTAACCATAAAACCTACTTACGTAACAATGTGAATGTGAGAACAAATTTATGTCGACACAACATGAACAATATAAGTACACACTTCCATACATGCACACATCTCATACCATGTTTTATATAGTTCCCACCCACACAACTGATTCTCTCTTCCTAAGTATTAACTGGCTATTAAAGATGTCCATCAATCCAAGAAATGCTTTCCTGATATTTAATCAGATATTGATGCAGGTGATGTATAGTGACTGAAAAAATACAGTCAGACAGTTTCACATTTTCTTGGTTATGATTCCATTTAAATAACTAGTGATGTTAAGTGAGAGGACATCAGGTAAGAAATAAAGTGGGGCTGTTTTACAGAACAAAACTAACCCCGGTTGATCAATATGACTGGAATTAGCAACATAGATGTTCGTGATGGCATATTTATTCTTGGATTGACTGATAAAGGAATGTGATTATGTCATGTATTGCATTTGTTGGGTTTGATGTGTACATTATGATTTTCAGGCTCTCTGCTGAAGTGAACGTGAGATAGTTAACCATATGGATGATGCTTTGCACAGGTTCAGCTTTAAAGAGGTGACAGACTAAAGATTAGAGGTCAAATCTACTCCCAGCTGAGGAAATCTGGGACAGGATCCAACAAATAGAACCCAAGTGCTCTAACCTAATCAAACTCTACATTTTATCTTTGCTACTTCTGCCTCTATATCAAGGATGCTAAGTTATACACACATGGATCTGGATGAGACCAAAACCCAAATTATAATTTTATTTAATATCCACAGTGTTTAGAATGTGATTTACACATTAACTCATTTACACAAAACAGTAATTTTTCTATATTATATTGTTAAACATGCATTCATGTTGTAGATGCTATAATTTCACTGCTTATAGTAACAAAAGTAGCATTCGCAAAAGAATATGAACATATAGCAAATGATTTACTGGAGATGTTAGCTGTCAGCATAGCTAAATCATATCTTTATGGTCTCGATCTATGGGTGTTTTTCCATGAGAATTTAATGGAGTGGTTAAGCAAGAATGGAGACACAATGCAGTGCTTGGATTTATCTTTCAATTGTGTGTGTTTACATGTCTATATTACAAAAACAAATACTTAACTACAATATAATTTTACATCACCACACTTTTTCTGTGTCTAGCTATTTCATGAAATCAATACTGTATAAAATGTCATTCAGATAGCCAAAATTTCATGCAGCTTTAGAACATTCCTATACATTAAAATGTGTATGTGAAACTACCAAAGACCTGACTGTAGATACAGTAAGACAACAATCTGCCAGGTGTGCAGATTTCATTTAAAGTTCAGTGAAACAGACCTGTGCTGGCCGCTGCCCATATGTTTCTGCATTCTCCCTCTCACGCATTAGACAGCCCCCAGATGTACGCACAGCACAACGCAGCAAACACACCATAACAGGAGGGAAATTATTTACATATCCATAGGAGAAGCTCAGACAGTCAGTAATCACTGATAAAGCTGCAAATACCAGGATGAAGGTCACATTTTCAAATAAAACATCAGCTTTTGCCATATGAAATATATATGTAAATCTAAAGTAGCACCAATGACCACAGACAGAACATATGCAGCACTTGGTCAATGAGAAAATATTCCTTTAGCATGACAAATCACTGAAAATAAAAATGAAAACAAAGGGACAGATTAAAGAAATCAAAGTAGACACAATACTATTAATGTACTAAATATGAGCTTCCAATCTCTTCTTTTCTCAAAAACAGCCACATAAAATTTTGTCTTCTTAATAAATAAACCTGTACAAAATTTAACACCTGAGTAAATGGCAGATAAGATTTTTAAAAAATATAGATCAACAAAAATGTATGCATATGAAATGTGCCTTGTCCTTCCTTTCATATCTTTCTGCTTGTATGTGCTGCCTTGAGGAATCAGCAGTGTGGGGTTGTAATGGACTAATGAACAGCTGTCACTGAATTTAAACACTCTCTCACACATACTGAGACTACCACAGTGTCCCTCATGCATGCAGATGCTCACAACACACACACACACACGTGGACATACACACATGCACTCTTCTCTCTCTTTAGTCGCTGGCCTTGACTTAGCAGCCACCCACAAGTTTCGACTTTGTGTGGGCCTGACCTCGAAGTGTGCATTTGTACCTGAGTGTATTGTGCTTGATGTGCATATAAAACATTTGTTTGCCCAGTTAGAAAAGTCTTTGATCAAAGCAGGCCAGATGTTAATTTTAAGAACATTCTCTATTTTGTTCTAGACCTGTGCCTGTATTTGTTTTACTGTAAAAATGAGCCTTAGATTTAGAGGGACATTACATTGTGCATAATGATTTCAAATTCAGTGACACAATCTGATGTAGAATTATGAAACACTGTCTTAACATATTCATATGTTTTTGCATCAAATTTACAGTATTATGTGTTCCAGTAATTTTCACATTTTCTCGGCTTTTGGCCATTGGCTCCAATCTTGATTTGATTTCTAAGGGTTTTAGATGAAACAGAGCTATATATGAAATTTTATGATACAGATTTAGCAAGATGGATCTTTTTTCTTTTTTGTTAGAAAATTACTCAAACATATCAGATCCATTTCAAATATAGTGTACAATCAACAGAATCACCTAACCCCACTTCTAAAAAGGTTGGGACATTGTGTGAAATATGAAGAAAATCACAGAGCAGTGATTGGGACTTTATTGTGGGGTGCTGTGGCTCAGGAGATAGAGCAGGTTGCCTTTCAACAGGAAGGTTGGTGGCTCAATCCCTGGCTTCTCCAATCTACATGCCAAAGTGTCCTTGAGCAAGACACTGAACCCCAAATGGCTCCTGATGCATCCATCGGAGTGTGAATGTTTGCATGATAGTTAAAATGTGCTTAAAGGCATAGAATAAAGTGCTGTATGTACATGTGACAGGGTGAATGAGGCTCGTAGTAAAAAATGCTTCAAGTGCTCAGTTAGAGTAGAAAAGTGCCAAGTGAGTACCAGTCCATTTACCATTTGTAAATCTCACAAACCATTATTTTATACACAAAAGATCATAGAAAACATATCAAATGTTGAAAATGAGACATTCTACTATTTCAAGAAAACAGCTCATCTTGAATTGAATGGTAACAATACAATACAGAAAGATGCTGCAACTAATTAAGTTAATTATCAACAGGCTAGTAATGTGATTGGATATAAAAGGAGCACCTTAGATAGGCAAAGTATCGCAGAAGTAAAGCTGGGCAGAGGTTCAGCAATCAGGGAAAAATGACATCAACTAAGTGTGGAGTGATTTCTTAATTTCTGGAATCAAAAGACAGCCGAAAACCAGTATTGGATCCTTGTGATCTTTGTGGCACTGCATTGCAAACAGGCATGATTCTGTCATGGAAATCTCTGCATGGGATCAGGAACACTGTCAAACAAAAGTTTGGGGCCACACCTATTAATCATTGCATTCAGGTGTTTCATTCAGTCCCATTGTCACAGGTGTATAAAATCAAGCACCTAACCATGCAATGTGTCTTGCAAAACATTTGTAAAATAATAGGCTATTCTAAAGAGCACACTGAATTGAAGTTCATTCCTAAACATTCCAAGGTCAACTGCAGGGAGTGGTAGGTAGGCTCAGTGGTCAGCATTGTTTCTTCATAGCAAGAGGGCCTTGAGTTTGAACCCAGGTAGGGTTCTTCTGCATGGAGTTTGTATGTTCTCCCCCATGCTTACACAGGCTTTCTTCGGGAACTCAAAAACATGCAAGGTTAATGCTGCCTATGACAGCCCAGGACACTTGCAAAAGAGATTCTTAATCTCAAGAGTTCACTTCCTGGTTTGACAAAAAAGTGTTTTTATTGCAATTCCACTGAGATCCAAACCTCCTGTGACATTAACATCAGTACAAAAATTGTGCCACAAGAACTTCATGGGTTTCCATGGCAGAGCAGCTCCATGCAAGTCTTACATCACCAAGCACAATGCCAAGCAACAGATGGAGTGGTGTAAAGCACGGCGCCACAGGACTCTGGAGCAGTGGAAATGTGTTCTGTGGAGTGATGAATCATGCTTTTCTATCTGGCAGTCTCATGGATGAGTCTGGATTTGATGAATGCCAGGAGAATGTTACCTGTCTCACTGTATTGTGCTAACTGTAAAGTTGGGATAATGCCATGAGGTTGTTTTTCTGGGGTTGGCCTGGGCCCTTTAGTTCCAGTGAAGGCAAAGTGGATTACTATCACAACAACACACCATTGGTAGGGTAAAACTAACTTGTCTCGCGATGGTCTAAGCCCAGCTCACATTCCCTATTAGTGGGTGAACAATCCAATGCATAGTGAATGCTGCTTCATAATGATAGGAACAGCCAACATCAAAGGATCAAAAAGTGATGTTGTTATGAAAGCTTGGCTGCCACAAGCTTCAGACATTTTGGGCAGTTCTATGTTTCCAACCTTGTGGGAAAAATTTGGGGAAGGCAATTTTCTGTTCAAGCACAACTGTGCCCCAGTGCATAAAGCAGGGTCAGATGGTTGGATGAGTTTGGTGTGGAAGAATTTGACTGGCGCACACAGAGCCCTGCTCTTAATCAGAATCAGAATCAGAATACTTTATTAATCCCCAGGGGGGAACTTACCAGCCAGGCCCCCTCATCCAACATCAGTGTTTGACCTCACAAATGCTCTTCTGGATGAATGGGCAAAAACTCACACGGATACACTCCAAAATCTTGTAGAATGCCTTCCCAGAAGATTGGAAGCTGTTAAAGCTGAGGGGACCAATGCCATATTAATGCCTATGGATTCAGAGTGGGATGAAATAAAAACACCTGTAGGTGTAATGTGTCAGTGCCCAATACCTTTGTCCATATAATGTAGGCTGGATATCAATGTTCCAGTTAACAAGAGGCTCATGAAGCCACTTGTACTGATAAAGAGTGAAATTCAATTTAATTTCAATCACAGTCATGCCATAAAATATAATTCCTAACTTTAATTTGAAACATCTTTTTACTGCAAAGAGTGCATTCTTTTGCATTTTATAAGGAAAGAAAGGAAAGTTTATTATTCATATTAACATAAATGGGGTTTTAGTGTACTTACTAAAAATTAAGTTTCTGTTTCTTCTCCTCAGATTCTTACACACTGTACGGGCTGTCAAACAGACTTTCACTGTGGTAAAGTAATCAACAAACATTTTAATTTAGCTGATTTTTCAGTATATGGCTGTAAATAGTTACTGAGCTGGCACATCAAGCCAAAGATGTGATTTATAGTTCGATTGTGTATTTTAGTTTATTATGACTTTGCACCCAGTATTGCATCAGATCTATAATGTTTTTTCTTTACACAAAACTGTTGTCCTTTTCTTTCTTATGGTTTTGATTCTATGCCCATCTATATAGGTATGGAGCATTCTGAGGTAAGTACTCTTAAAGCTCACTTTCATGCTGATGATAATGAGCTTACTAAATCTAGGTGATTTGAGCTGTTCTGCACTATGTAAAGTGACAACTGGCTATCATGTCCTGATAATTACTGTGTATTGTTGACCTTTATTTACATAATTTCAAATCTCTCAGGCCATTTTGCAGAAGTCAAACCACAGAGGAAATACCACCGTCTGAGGCTGAAGCCAGTGTGGATGTACAATACAACCGACAGTTGCTACTGGATCCAAAGCAAATCCCTGGCTTCATCTGATTTAAAATGCATCAAATTCTCAAGTCCAGCAAAAATAAAACAAAAGAAAAACTAGATTAGTGGTTTCGTAGTGGTCTTAACTGCTTAATTCAGAACCTCTTATAAATACACTGGTGGTCATATAATCTTGATCGAAAGAAACAACAGGCTGCAATCTGCTCCCAATAACTCATGCTCTCTTAGTGTGTGAGTTCGTCAGGAAGAAGGCGCTAGCTGGCAATTTTCAGGAAAAAAATTTAAAAGGACAATGTCAGCTAAAGTCATGTGTATTATACTGACCTTCCTCTGTAACTCCATTTCACCTTTCCATCTGTATATCAGCAAATTCCTCTTTTTCTCTATTCTAGAAAATAAACTCAGTGCTTTATGTTTATGCGTTTCATTCGCGACATTATGAGAGGTTCCAGATGTAGCATTGGTTTTCATCCATTATGTCACTGTAAGCAAAATAAAATGATCAGTTGTCATGCAAGACACCCATTTTTATTCCTGACTCCAACCAAAGATCAGTAGTTCTTAAATGGGGGTACACTTACCCCTGGGGTAATTGAAGGCACTCCGGAGGGTATGTGAGATTAAAAAAAATAATAAATTTTAAAAAAATAATATATATATATATATATATATATATATATATATATATATATATATATATATATATATATATATAAACCAATTCAAAAATCCTTTTAAATAGTTATTTAATAAATATTTGAATTGTTCAAAAGTTCCAAAAGTTCATAAAATAAAGTTTATACTGAGTAGGCTATTCAGTTTCATTAATCTAAAAAACAACCAGTGTCCCTTATACCAGGATGGTTTGACCCAGCCTGGCACATGGCATCATCTGTCAATCACTGCTGCCTTGAGAACTTAAACAGTGGTGTCATGGTTAAAGTGTAGCATCAATTCTACTGAAGCCATAGAGACACAAGTGCCAAAGAAGGTGAAACATGAGCCGACAAAATTCCGGCAGTATTCAGAAGAATCTGTTTTAATGGGTTTTACACTCACGAGATGCAAACCACCTGTGGCATTGTGTTTTTTTCCATGTGGAGAAATGATCCAAGAGTAGCATGAACCCAGCACATCTTAAAAAGTAAGTGCAAAGTCCTCAGTTCAATAAAACAATGTTCTTCAGTGAGGACAGTTTGCAACTTTAATATGTCAGTCCAATTTTTGATACTTAATCAGAATCAGACTCAGAATACTTTATTAATCCCAGGGGGGGTTGCATTGTGTTACAGATGCTCAGTTAGATATAAATATAAATTTGAAAAGCAGAAAATGAAGATTAAAATAAACAAATAAACATGTCTGTAAAAATTGCAGTATGTAACATAAATAACTCCAAAGTTTAACAGTACATACAATATGCAATATGAAACTAGTCAAGGTGCTACAGGAAGGAGTTGTAAAGTTTGATGTCCACAGGTAGGAATGATTTCCTGTGGCATGCTGTGGTGCATCTTGGTTGAATGAATCTACTGCTAAACATACTCCTGTGTCTGTCCAGCACATCATGGAGAGGGTGTGAAGGATTGTCCAATATTGTCCTAATTTGGACAGCACCACCTCCTAAAAAATTTACTTAGATTTCTTTTTTGTAAACATTTTCTATGCGTAATTATGTTTATGATTCTTTGTGAAGAAATGTTTATAATTAAGTTCACAAATTCAGTTTGAGAACAGATCTTTATTAAAATCCCAAAAGAGGGCAATTTAAGTTGATAATTATTTTATGTGCACAAATCTCTATTCACAAATTAAATATTTCTTTGTAAAAACATTTAAGTTATTTTTTAAATATATTTTTATCACCAAATAGTTCAAAACAGACCACTATACAGTAGATGAGGATCATTTTACACAGTTATAAAGTTTAGTAAATCAGACACTACAGTGCTACTGTGCTGTGTTTTACATCTTTTTTCAACCAAAAACGCTTTTCTCTGGTTAGGGTGTACTTGGCTAAAAAATATTTCACAGGGGGTAAATCACTGCAAAATGGTTGAGAACCACTGCCCTAGATCCTCTGAATCTGGTCTTTGTAAATCTGTTGTCAAGAAGTTGAAACCTAGAACACACTTTAAGTCTTTCTGGAAGTCTGCTCTTTTGATGCTTCTTTTCTAACAGTGACTTTTTTTCTCAAGACATGCAGCTCTTTTGTGCTTATAGTTGAGGAGTTACACTAGAAAAATGCACTTGCAATATTTTGGTTAGTTAATTGTTAGTGCACGAGCTGATTGTGACTCCTGCCCTGTTAGAATGATGTGGATAACATCAGTAACAAAAGCTGATGTCAGTCAGTGGGATGTGTTTCCAGAGTGTGAAAGGTAAGACCCATGTGTGGAAACTCCTGGTTCCATACAGATGAAACCAGTGCCAGCTGTAAACTGAACCAATCGGGCTCCAGTGTAAACCAACCCAAGATGTTATCCCTTGTTATAGCAATCTTTCTGTACCTACATGTGTATTTAATCTATGTGTCATGCTGTTTTTCACTGGCTTCAAATGCTCCCTTGTGTTCTCCCCAAGGAGTCGCAACAGCAGATTAATCCGCATTGGTAATTTGGCAGAGGATTTACGCCAGATGCCCTTCCTGATGCAACCCTCCATGGTTAGAGGGACTTGTGTCCCCACCTGGAATTGAACCAGGGATCTTTCCCTTGTAAGGCCAATGTGTAAACCACTTCACCATGGGAACACTTCCATGCTGTTTGTCACTGCCTCGCACAAGCTTTGTGAGCATCTTTCATAAGTCAACTTTCTCTGCTCTTCTATCTAGTTTTACATCTCTCTCTCTCACTACCTTATGTTTGACCTCTCTCACTCTCACATCTTTTGTTCTGCTGATTGATATCCCTCAACCTCTCCTCCGTTGCTGAGAAGTGGACAAAGGGATCCACAAGGGTTCATCCTGGTTGTGGCCTTGAGACACGGTAATGGTGTAGCCATCCACAATTTCTTAGAATAAAGGAGATTATCAGAAGAGGAAAGAAAAAAGTAGCTCTCATTTCACATAAAAGCATGGTGAAAGCGAGGTAGAGGGGCATTCACTGAATTAAAGGAGGGTTGCATTGGGAAATGCTGATATTAAACACATGTTCATGCATATGCACACATGGATGCATAATAAATGTAAACACTACAGACCTTGTATCTACTTCATCTGTGGATAATATTTCATCTTCAGTAAAAAAAACATATGCCTTTATCAGTGATGTGTAATAATGTGAATGAGCTACACATCTCTTCAGTATGTGTATTCTAACACTAAGAGTGGCCTTTACTTAATGCAAGGCAACAAATGCTTTAAAAAAACTATAGCTACAGCACTCGTGCTGAAAATCAGAAACAAATATACACATTTAAAAAGCTCTTTTGTAAACAAAAAAAAGAATATATATGATTTTGAATGTACAGCAGCTGTTTGGTAAATGATGAGTATTAATTTCTATGAAGGACAGCACCCCCAACCCCAACCCCACACTGTTTATACCTTTGCAACACTCAGTTGTAAGTCAGTTAATTCCCATAAATGATAGCTAAGAGTACATAATTTACATAATGTTTAAATTACATTCGCTGACTGTTTCAACTGCAAATTAGTATACATTTAATGCTCCAGTGAGCATTTATCGTTGATTTATGGCAAGAGAAGAGCAACAGCATCAGTTGATTCAGCAAGTGCATCAAATGACATTTCTTCAAGTTCAAGCAACAAAGAAAATCAAATGATGTTGTTTGGTGACAAATGCTGTTAGAGAGGAGTTTGGGATCAAAGAATGGTCAGCAAAACATCTGACTTTATCACAGAGGACTTCTCTTTATTTTCCATTTTCTCCTTATCAAAGTATTTATTCCTGAAACCATGATGAAGAAGGTACCCTGCACATTGTCAAGTCAATTTTATTTATAAAGGGAATCTAAAAACAATGACAGTTGACCAGAGTTCTGTATAAAACAAATTAAAATACATGAAATAAAATCAAAACTTAAGCAATAAAAACAAATTAAATACGTAAAAACAGACAGAACACAGAGAAACTGAAAGCAAAAATTGCAGCATGAATGACATTTTCAAAATCAGTAAATGACATAAACAATTTCATCTTAGTTAAAGAAACTATTTTGACAACTGATTTAATTTGAGAATAAAATCTTAAAGATGTGTCAAAATTCCTGACAGATGATTTCAGGTTAGGAGAAAGTGGGCCAACATTACACTTTGTATAAGGGACAAAAAAAAGGAGGTAAGGGCACTGTCACATCATGACAATTTTACAAGCTTATGCCGATGAATCCAAATTCCTCTAAAATGCTGGCATATGCAGAACAATGATGTTATATGGACGTAAACATAATGCATTGCTAAGATATATAGAATGTAATACCAACAAATGCTAGCGTATTGCCGGCAATCACAGCTTGAAGCCCATGTATACCACTTCCATTAAATGCAGTGCATACGCAATTATATGGTAGCTGTATGTTAGAAACACATTCAGTACAACTGGAACACGTCAAATACGTCTACAAATGTCAATATCCTTTGTATATATTTTACACATATGTTAAAAACAAGCTACCGATAGGTTATTAATATGTTTTGGGTAAGCTAGACATTATCTCCACGTATTTCGACATATGAGTAACGTGAGTCTCTGTATGCATAAAGTACCTGCAACATATGATCAGTGTATGCGGGAAGTATGAGCCATACGCTGGCAAATGTCGGAGATTTTGTGCATGCTCAAAATTTTCCAGTGACCTCGCTTTACTACGACGTATCCTGGCGTACTTCAGCATGCTCTTAACTTATAGAAAACTTACCAGTAACTTAATCAATGTAGGCCAGTGTATTTGCAGATTTTTTCCTACGTCAGCATTGCTTGTTAAATTGTCAAGGTGTGACTGGGGTTTAAATTTGAGTCTCATCAGTATTAATATGAAATCAGATGTTATATTTAAAAAAATAGATCCTAATGAGAACAAAAACAATGAAAGCAGGTTAGATTCAATAATATACCCTTGAGGAACCCTACAGGAAAGAGGGGCTGACATTCTAAAACAGTGCCATGGAGGCCTATACAGTCTTTGGGATCAGAGAGGAGGATAGCATGGTCCACAGTATCAAAGGCAGCTGAGATCTAAAAGCACAAATACAGCAGACTGAAAGAGCTCAAAAATGGCTTTGTTCCAAAAAGGATTGGAGTCACTGGAGAACAACTTTCTTCAGACCTTTGGACAGAAAAGGCAATTTGGAAAGAGGCCTAAAATGTGGAAGGAATGTCAAGTTACAGTTGGATGTTCTAATGATGGGCTGCACTACAGCATGCTTAAAGAACAGGTGGGACAGAGCCCACTTTAAGACAACAATTAATAAATGACAATAAACCAGGCCCAACAGTAATAAAAACTTCTTTAAAGAGCCTAGAAGGAACATCGAGAGGACAACTGGTAGGCTTTATATGACTGACCACTACTGCCACTTGGAAAAAAGAAATAGACTCTAACTGATTCAGGACAGCAAATCAAATGGGAGGTGTAGACGGATCAAAACCATGGGGTACAGTATGAGATCTAATATTAGAGATTTTGTTGACAAAACCCCAGGAACGTCATAACAGCTAACTGAAGACAGATTAAAAGAAGCAGTATTACGAGGATTAATAGCATAGTTTATGGTATTAAATGAAACTGTTGGTTTGTAACAACAGTTGTTGTTGAAATGATTTCTAGCTGTCTTAACACTTGTGATAAACATTCCCTAAAATAGTCACGAAAGTCATCAAATAGTCATAAGAAACCTGAAGCTTCTTATAGCTTGATATACAATTACATAGTTTGATTAAGTAATATTCTTTCACAAATATCAATTCCAGTACTGATATAAAACATTTTAAAATCTCATCACTTTTGTGACTAAATCCTGCCAAATGTTTTTCTTTATAATTTTTTTCTCAGTGTTGATTTATGAATGCAGTGACAGAACTAATGTGGTAGAGATTTCGAATCAGGAAACGTTTATGTGCTGTTCTTGAGCTGCAGTCTGGGGGGGGCTGAAAAACGCAGCAAGTGTGGAAGTACCAAAAACTGCAGTGCCTCAAATAGCCACTTGGTGCCAGCCCCTCATATTTCCATGTTAAAATGACCCCACTTACTCCAGAAATAATCATGTCTGTGCTCTGGAATAAAAAAAGGTGTTTGTCCTCTAGTTTATTTTCCCCTTCATTACAATTGTATTCTGATACTCGTGTTTAAATTTTATTATTAGGGGCCTCAGTTTGGTGATTAACAAGTGGGCATCAACAGCTGTCTGCTCAGTGTTACCTCTGTTAAATTATGATAAGTTAATAACATAGGAAGTACTTTACTAATACTGTGTTTGGAAAATTCTTTTGTTACAGTAGTTGCATAATAAAATTATTACTGAGTTATTATTTGTAATATGAATGTTTTACTGTATCTTTCCTTGCCACAGCAGTGCTGAATCAGTCTAAAAGAGAAGGTACTCTGCTGCCTGTCCAAGAAGTGATGCAGAGGTCAGTCATGATTATCTACAATTGATAACAGTTTGTTTAGTGACCTCTTCACTACCATGACTTTAGAAGTGCCCAGTTTGCTGTCTGTTGGTGTCACTGGCTCTGATGCTGCTCTCCCAGCAGACCACTGCAAAGTTCACAGCACTCGCCTCAACACACTAATAGAAAATCTCCAACATTTTGCTGCACATACTAAAAGATCTCAGCTTTCTTGGGAAATAGAGCCACCTCAGCCTTTTGAATACTTTCTCTGTATTGGTTTTCCACTTCAGTATACTGTTGATGTGGATGCCCAGGTACTTGTACTCTTCCACCACATCAACATCCTGTTCCAGCATGGACACAGGCAATGTAGCTCTCTTCTTCTCTCTGAAGTTGATCACCATTTCTTTGGTCTTGTTCATATTCAGAAGCACTTGAGTACTGTAATTGAAACTGACCACTGGCCTTTGAGGTGTCGGTGCCTTGTTTGAACCATAAGGTTCTATTGAAGAAGTCTGTACTCAGGTTTTTCTGGTAAATGGAAAACTAGTATTTTATTATTCATATGTTATCACTAATTAGCTGTTGTGTGTGTCTGTGCATTGCACCCACTCTGGATGGACCATGCTCACCAAGCTAGATAGCTTTCGCTGATAATCAACTCCCCATACTCTTATCTGAATATCATCACTTCTGTCACAGATAAAAGAAAAAGCAAGATGACCTTAGCCAATATAATTAACCTGAGGCTTCAGAACACCAGTCTATGGTTGTTTCCATCTTTATATACATAGCTGTTTTTTAGCAGGCATGGGTGATGTTTTTTAATGATATATTTTTCAAGAATTATGCCAGCTGGGTGGCATATATTGAATTGACAGAATACAGTGCCCATGCACTTTGTAACGGAGGAAGATGTCAAAAGGCAGTTCATTTTTTCAGCAATGTAGTTCCACAGCTATCAGTTCTTTGATCTGTCATTTTAGCAGATTCCAATGATTACAAGAAAATGGAAAATATCATTAGAGTTAGGGTTAGTGTTAGCCTTTGTCTTATCTGACGATGAAGTCAGAAAAGTCCATCAGCAGCCCCAGCAGCCACATTTCAACTGTGGTACAGCTGAAGAATCAAAACCAGTCAGAAAAATGTGCAGCCATCAGAGCTGAACATCAGAGCGAATGAGGAAGTGCATCAGAAGCCACAAGGATGAATAAATCAACACTTTCCCCTAAATTAATCTCTCTCAAGTTGAAATTTTATTACAGACGAGCTTGGACATCTCCATGGTAACAGGAATTCCACCGCCATTCCCAAGTGGATTCACAACCAGCATGTACAGACTGACAGCGTGACATGCTGTGCACACTGCAAACGCTGTACACCTGTGCACAGAAAAAGAGGCAAAAGGCACAAAAACCCAGAAATGCTGATAGGCACACATGCACAGTTCCACCTTGCACCAAACTGTACAGGACATTAGAGTCACTGTTCATGCTGGAAAATAAAAGATTCTTAGGTTTTATATGAATTATTGCTCCAAAAACTGACAGCTCAAGTTTTCTGCAGGTACAAACAAATGCACACACACTTCTAGACAACACACAAAGAAAGAGTGCACTTTGAGTCTGCTGTTTTCTTAGTCTTTCCAGTTGGCGGCGGCCAGACGCGGCAGAGTTGGCACAGCCAGAGTCAGAGTGCCAGGGGGAATGGAGCGCCACATGGCACGTTCATGGCAGGGCCAGCTGGGGGGAGGGAAAGTGAGGGTTGTGTGTGTGTATATACATGGATGTGTGTGTTGGATGGGGGGGTGGTGAAGGGGTGGTTTTGCATCTTAAATTCCACAACATCTGTTCAATAGGCAGTACCATATATACCACTGAAGCTGGTGTGCTTACAGGAAACCATTGTAATTGGGGGTTGGTATGTACATGTGTGTGAGCATGTGTGCCGTCTGTGCATGCATAGGTGTTGTCGAAGGGGCTGAGATGAGGCTGGGAGAAAGTGATGATGGGTAAGAATGCAGGATATTGAGGGTAAGTTTCGATTTTGCTGCCTTTGGCTCAGTAGCTTTCAGTGCATGAAATACAGCCTTGGTCAAAAAAGCACAAAAATCAAACGAGAGCTATTAAATTCCCCTCACATATGGCCGTTTTGCTTGAGGCTGATTTATGGTGTCTGACGTGAGGATCACAATTTGTAGTTCATCACAACAACTGGGTTACGAGTAATTTCAGCATCATCTTCATACAGTCTTGATGCTAGTGAACTTGGCGCGTGGGGAGTCATCACTCTTCTCCAATACTGGAAGTCCACAGACAGACACTGAGAGGGCATGAGGTACTGGGGCAGTGGCTCTTCACCCAGCTCGATGAGAAGCTGAAGTCTGAATATGGCCCTTCCATCACACATGCAAGGCAAGCACACACATGGAGATGCAGCCACACTCATACAAGCACGCAAACATACATCTAGTCCCCCTCCTCATCATCCCTGCTGGCACTTTGGGGAAAAGTACCTCCTCCCACTCCCATTTATCTGCCCCCACTCCACCCCCCACCCCCACCCGTGGCAGCCGACGTCCCTCGCAGCGTGGCGTACCATCTGTTGCCCCCCCTCCACCCCATCCCCATCCCTCCAACACCATCCCACCCTGCTCCCCCAACTTCCTCCGCCTTCCTGCACCATCCTAGCCATACAACACCTCTCTAGGCCAGCTCTGGGAACAACAAACTGGAGGACTTTTATTGCACACATGCATGTATACACCAGTATTGAGGAAACACCTTAATGCACTAAGTTTTAATGGTAATTAATTACAAAGCGACAGTATGGAACAGCACGCATACCACATAACCGCATCATTCAATAACATAAAGCTTGACACATGACACTATACTTAAACTACAGATGAAGTTGTACAGCAGGAGAGAACACATAGGGCTTCCTGATTGCTCTCATGAATGTTTAATCTGTAAGGCTCTAATAGGGATGAAGTCTGTAAAACCTCCTCCAACACCTCCAGGCGAAAAGTGAAGCCATGCCAAAAGCCTAATTAAATGTTTTTTAAACCTTTCCCCTTGGAGAGGACACAGAGTAGTTTCACCCAGAGTGTGTCTGTGCTACAAAGAGGTGGGTTAGTATGGGCTGTCTGTAGCCAACCAACTCCATGAGGGCAGTTTGTGATATTCTTTTATACCTTGCCTGCTAACTGTGTATATCCTATTTAACATCTGCATTAGCAACACTCCCAAAACCTTCTCTATATACATTTTTAAGCCTAAATTTAATTTTTTTAACTTCAAATAATGTATCACATTTAACTTTTATTTGAGGACATTGATCAAGCAACAGACCAATTATTAGAGGTGTTTTCATGTGTCTTGTCTTTCTAAAGAAGTGTAGAAAACACAAATTGTTAAATGCATAAACAGCTATATGTCGATATCCTCCTAGCTTAGGAGATCACCTAATACTCTGCCACCAGTGGTCATGGATTATTTCCCCCTCACTGGAATAGCTTCAAATATCAAGTCAAAGCAATCTTTTAGCAGCTACTTCTATTCTCCTGAAGTAGCTGCTAAAAGATTGCTTTGACTTGATATTTGAAGCTATTTCCCCCTCACTGGAATAGCTTCAAATTGTCTTTTAATTGTCTTCAAATTGTCTTTTAGCAGCTACTTCAGGACAATAGAAGTAAAAATAAATAAATAAAAAGATGAAATACGAATAAAAAATCCCTAGCCTAATTTTAAAACCTACCACTCTGGTGTAGTTTCCATAGCGTCGTCAGCTCTGATCATCTCTGGAAAGATGCTGGCACTCAGGCTAAGGGTCATTCCAGTTGATTCAGCTGATTAAAGCAACAAATTAAAATTTCTATGCCACATTTGTCAAATTACAAAATAGAGTGACTCCTGACCTTAGTGACCAGTCCTCCCTATTCCTGGCAAACTGGAAAAATGAACTGCAATTCAATGTACATGTTCTAGCATAACATTTAGATGGACATACTAATTTTGCACAAAGCTTATATTGGCTTTTTAACAGATATTTCCAGACAGAGTGCTAACGTGCTATATCGCAAGTTCTTTTGTTTTCAAAGCATAAGTTACTTGAGAATTGTTTTCATCATTTCAACAACAATAAAAGCCTTGTGAAACAGACAAATAATATCTATTTAAGTCTAGGCATTCATTCTGAAAAACCAGCACAATGTCTAATGTGTCCCTTGTGTGGGTGTATGTAGGGTACAAGTGTGGACAGCAGAAAGTATCTATACAGAGGAAGATGGATAGACAATGAAAGGGCCACTGCTGTTTGTCCATTCATCTCAGGTGTTGGTGAAAGAGCTCAACTATGACAACTCATCAATCAGCTACAGGAAGACTACTGAGGCTCCTGGAATGGAACCAAAAATCATCTCTATCCATCATGCTTCTCTTCTCTTCTCTTCTCTTCTCTTCTCTTCTCTTCTCTTCATTAAAAAAAATTACGTTACTTTTGCTTGCATGTCTGAGAGTGTGTCCAGTGCTGACAAATGGGCAAAGCGCAGCTCTCGTGTGGGGTGGAAAGATTAAATATGGAACCAGAGCCAAAGAGGCAGGGCAACAAAAACAAAAAAGTGACCAGGACATGTGCAAAACAGTGAGTAAGGAAAAAAAGTTTAGAGCAAGAGGACAGGAGTGAAACAAAAAGGAGAATTACAATGAGAGTGTATGAAAAACATGTGTACATATATGAGGAAGGGAGAGAGAGAGGGAGAGAGCAAGGTAAGCAGCTAAACAGCAGCTGTCGACCTAATTCCTTCTTAACGCAGTGCTTGTGCTCTGATTAAGAAAGCGATCTGGCCTTTAATTTTCTCCTGACACTGGCTAATGCTCTGTATCTCAATCGCCCATCCTGGCTCTCCCTCTCACAGCTATATGTACACAACAACCTGCTCAGCTAGTCAGCATTGTCCTCACTGACTTAAGTGTAAGAGACAAATCGTGAAAAAAAATCTATCAGGCAGGTAATTCCTAAACTGTGTTTAGTGAGCAAAGATAGGCAATCATGTATCAACCCAAGTATTATAGCAAGATATTGTTATGCCCCAGAAAGTTAAAATGCACAATGCACAAAATGAAGACCAAAATATTGCAATACTACAAACCTTGATGAAACATGATGGCATAAATCATCAAAGCCACAGATGTGTAATGGCATGACATCTTAACCATCTCATGAGGGATGATTCTGTTCTCTATAAACACAATTGTGTATCTCATCATTGTTTTCTTTAGGAATGTGAGCAGAAATTTTCACTCTGGCATAAATAAAACTTAGCAAAACCCAAGATTTCATGGTCATTTTATGGTTATCAGTGTCAAACCATTAGCTATTACCCTCTGAGTCCCTTGTGCCAAGTTATTTGTACAGACAGCCAGATCAAAAACTGTAGTGTGGGTGGGAACTGAGAAAATCAATTAGAAAAAAAACCCTCACATGCTAGGGGGGAGAAAACTCAAAGCATAACCCGCTTGAGCCACAGTTTACACATGTAAAGAGGTTTGTGTCCATACTTTTTAAATGTATGTGACTGAGGATGACTAATTTTTAATTTCCACGTGCACCATCAGCACTATAGATTCCTCCAGCATCGAGTAAAACCACCCAACAAATACTGTGACAGAGACCACGTAGTTAACACAGAATTGCATATGTTACTCTGTGCAGAAGCATTCCTATAAAAGCCAGCAAAACCAAACAAATTGGAGATGTTGTTCATCATACAACAGTAAAAAACTAATTAGAGCACAAAAAGGAAACGTTTGCTCAGTCACAAGATCAATGCTGTGCATATGCTGAGCAATGACATGACAGAGAGAATTAAAGATTAAAAGCTGGAAAAAGTGTCCAGTACAAGAATGAGGCACCAAGTTTAATTAATCACCACAAAAGCACAAGCATACCTTCATGATACACATCAATTTAATGAGAGAGATCTAAGACTGTTTAAACACAAGATAGAAACTTCCATGCTACCAAAACAATCCCAAATGGGACTAAGCACTTTCTAAATTTATGTGTATGCACAGTTGTGCATCCTCATATAAATGCTAAGGAGAGCAGACAGAAAAGATGCCAGAGAATTACATGCCACCAGAATCAGAGCAAAACTTGGCCAACAGAAAATGTGAAAATACACAAATTTGGTGGACAAAGTACTTTGTGTTGTATGTTTCTGTTGATCTGCAAATAAATAAAAGTGCTATGGCAGGCAATGAGATGTAGTTTTCCTATGACCTCAGTGTGAAATCAGTTGCTTTCGTATTGTTAAGCTCCTATTGTAATGTTCACAAAAGTCTCTATAACCACAAGAAATTTGTGTAAACCTTTGCTTAGATGTATCCTGCCTAATGCAAAGGCAAAAAAGAAAAAATGAATGTCACCACCTACCAACTACAAAGACAACAGAGCATGTGTCACCAAGTACACAACATTAATCTGCAGCAACACTCCAGTAAGTGACAGCAAAATTGAAAATCAGGAAAACACTGGAATAAAAGAAAAAGAAAAATACAGACTATTTTAGTTTGCAGATAGACCATAATATAAGAGAAATTATAGAAGTTGTGAATAAATCAACATAAAGACATTTTGTTCTTGAAGAAATAAAATGGTTGTGATTATGCAATAATAAAGGAAAGAAAGAGTAATATAATTGTCTCACATGAGTTAGTAAAGAATATTGTTCAAGCTGGCGCGTACTTTAAGTATTAGTATTGTGCTGAGGCTTAACTCTTCCATGCAGGCAGCCAATCAGAAATCATGACAGCATGCAGGATTTTGAAACTGACATTTTACTTTTGTTATCTTTTGAAGCGGCAGAATAAACAGTAAGATCTCATGTTGTGGACCAAGGACTTATGATACGATAAACAATGTAAGAGCGGCGATAAACCTTTAGCAAACACGAGGTGTGCGTGTGTGTTTAGTGCAAACACACATGTCATTCGGACCGCCATGTGGAGTGTATGTGAGAGAGGTGGCGTTGCTAGGAGCACCAGGTTGTGTGCAGACAGTGCTAGAAGAGTAGAGACGGCAGCAGCAGCCTGGCAGTGGAGAAGAAAGGAGTGGAGCAATGCCAAGAAGATTCCCCCAGAGAGACTGTAGCAAGGAGAGAATGAGGCAGACAGCAAGGGAGAGAGACATGGAGAGGGCATGCTGATATGATCATGTGTCTCCACTGAATGATAGTCGAACAATTTACCAAGACAAACATCTGAACCCTGATATTACTGT
>VUQH01016839.1:3545-27223 GCA_015106775.1 Etroplus canarensis | reverse complement strand
AACCCTGATATTACTGTATTGTGACGTCCATATGAGACTAAGAGGGTCATTGAAAAGCACAACAGCACTTACTGCAGCTTTGTGGAGAAACAATATTATGGCATAAATACTAGGAAATGGTGATGATGAAACAGCAGGAGAGGGAAGATGCAAGGTTGATTGGAGGGATGAGGAAAAAAAGATGAGTCAATTTGTTGGGACTCATTTTCTTCGTCCCTCCTCATGTCATCTATCAGTCAAAAAAAGCAATGTTTGCCAATTTCCAACCAGCCCACATCACTGCTTCACCTCTGTGTTTTACCCTGATGAGCCGCTCTCTTGTTTTCTATTTGTTGTCTCCTTTTCCAATTTCTCTCCTCCTTCTTCCTCCTGCACTCTTCCTTTCCTTATTTTGTCTTTAAACGGAGAGTCGTGTGAACAGGCTATGCAAATGAGATGGTTATTACCCCACTGCTCATCAAGCCGCACAGAGGAGACATTAATAGGCTGATGAATATGCATGTGAATTTGTTAATTAAGTTAATTATTCTGCTGAAAATGCATTCGTCTTCCAAGGACATCTTCCCCAGGATTTCAACCTGCTCCGCTCATTAGTCATGCGATATTTCATACACAGAGTGAGAATGAGAGAGGAAGGCAGACAGTGGGAGGGAGAATGAAGGGAAGAGGAGACAATGCTGTTTTTGGAAAGTGGGTGCCATAAGCATGTGGGGTTGTAAAAGTATGGGGTAAAAATAATGTATTTTAATGTCATCAGTGCTCACAATGGGATGCAACATAACTACCCATAATAGTAAACCACATCCTGGTTTCCAGATATGGCACATTATTCCCAAAAAGACTTAGCTGGAGTTTATACTTTTAGAGTTTTCTACATCTTTTTTGCAGTTGCTTCTACCTCACTGGTTACTTCTCCCTAATTGCTTATTAAAACCCTCTTAAATGAACTTTTTGTGCCAACTTTCTAACACATTAATTAATTGTTGTAGCCAATTAAGTGCCGTTGTGCAAATGAGCCTCATCACAAATGGTCCTATAGGGCTAACCCCTCCTTCTCTTTCCCTCTCCTTGTCTCTTGCTCTTCCCTCACCACCCTCCCCCTAGTCTTCCCAGCTGCCCGAGCACTTCAAGGCACTCTGTGCCAAAGAAGCAGAAACTGTGTCCTGATAATGCTTCACTGTTTTCTGGACTCCTTCCAGCCTTCAGACTCACTGATCTCAAACTTGTATGATAGGTGAAAAGCAAAAAGCTCAGTTGGTTCCTTTTTGTCTGGCGCATTTTTACAAGGGCATCTTAATAAGATGGCTTCTAAACCAACCATCAAACCTTATAGAAAGTGTGTTGATTGCATTGTATGCTTAATTTGTCCGGTGGGTATGAATTTTCAAGAAGGCATGCAAATAGTCATCAGGCATCAAATAGTTTATCTTTATTCATTGCAGGTAATATGAGAGTTCACCTAGAGAGACTGAAAAAAGCAGGGTAGTCAACTTCAAAGCACTCAATAAGGTTGCCAAGCTGTTCACACATCTTTATCCCCTGTGTTAAAGCTGGAAAGATGCAGAGGAAATCAAATGCATGTGTTTAAAGAGATGTTACACACCATAACACTATGAAAATACACAGAATGTTACAGTTTCATGGTTGATACACAGGATATATATATTCATATGTTCACCCCTCCCATAGAAGGTTTATATGTAGGCGTATGCATGTGCATGTAATTATGCAAGTAGAGATATACTATGCAAAATATTTGCATAGTGAAAGTAAAGTGAGGCTAATTTTAAAATAATGGCGCACCTTTGTGCTGAATGCAGAAAGCAGGAAAATAATCAATCAATAGGCATAACCATAGTTTGCTTTTAAAACAATATTGATTCAAGCATGTGCTGAGGTAAGTTTCTTCTTTTGGTTTCAGCTGCTTCATTTGCTTCAGCTTCTTTATGCACTTCCACCCTGACTCAATGATGTTAAGACCAGTGTTTTGTGGAGGCCATACCATCTGTTGAAAGACCCTTGTTTGTCTTGCTGAAGAAAGTTCTTTGTGACTTTGGTTGTATGCTTGATGTAGTTGTGAAGCTGAAAAATGATTTGGGCTTTATTAGGTGATGAATGAATGAACATCTAAACATTTAAAGTGCATACATTTTTGCATTATGGAAATGTGTAAATATGCCACATGTATGAATTTTGTTATATGAATTTGTTGTTTTGTTTTAGATGTTTTCTATTTTATCAGTCATTATGTTTATCTACTCATAGATAAAATGTAAAAATAGTAGAACTGGTGGACTCATGATGTACAAATATTCAACGCAAAATTTGGTCTGAATGTAGAATTTATAATGTGTAATAATGTGTCATACAGATATTGTGCCAACCATGACAAGATACCCTTTCTGGTTTTTTCCTAGGTTTTGTTGTTGTTGCTTTGAGACACTGTGACATTTATTTTGTAGTTGAGACAATATGAAAATTTTTTCCATCATGTTAACAACATGCAGAGAAACATTTCTCAGCACAAGGGCTGAACTTTCTCTTTTTTTCTCATGCCTGGCAGTGCCCACTCTGCTGCCATTCGGACGTGGCACTGATACACCCACCAGGAGGATTAGGGAAGGTTTAGCAATGGTGCCAGCCTCACTCCCTGTGCCACGCCATCCCTCGGCACAGAGGGGGGTCCCGCTTGGCATGGCAAGGTGAACTAGCCTCTGATTGATGGGCATGGTTTCAGCCTGCTACTGTGCTCCCTAAGGCCCGTGCCTCCTTTTCCTTTTTCCTACTGCTGTCTTGGCAGTAGTGCCCACCTCCTCTTCTATGCCAGGCAGCCAGCTAAAGCTCCTGGTGGGCACATCAATTACATAGCGGCACCTCCCCTCTTTTCTCATGTCTATCTGTGGGTCTGTCTACTGTCTCGGACGATGCCAATCTGGTTCCACTCCATCTCCACTGCTGTCTATAGCTATCTTCAATGTGTGTGTGTGTGTGTGTGTGTGTGTGTGTGTGCGTGTACTGTTTTATAACCTACCCATGTTCACAAATATAGCTTTGCATATGCACAAATGCACATGTAACCTATTCATGCACACACTCCCTGCTTTCCTCTTAGGCAGGTCATAATGGTTGGTGGGAAAATCCTCCCTAGAGAGCACTCATTGCCACAGGCTCAGCTGTACAATAGGCTCAGGTGCGTGAATGTAGTATGTGCTTGTGTGTGCATGGCATGGATGCTTTTGCGCTTTCATTTTTTTAATCTACTGCTTAATTAAACAGCCTATTGCTTCATGTGACTACTTTATAAACGAGGATATAAAAGCAAAAACTGTGTGAAAAATAACATCAACGTATTGCATTATTTTGATTAACATTTTATTTTAGCCTTCCTTTGGATTTCGGCGGTCACTTACTCTTGGCAGATCATGAATCATTTACTTGCGGCAATCGTACGCCATCTGGAGTATTCATTTTGCTACTGTCTTATATTAAGCTGACAAGGTTTTTATTTTTGAAGAAATAAAGGGAAAATGTTGTTTCTCTTTGAAATGTGTTGATAATAATCCAAAAACAATTATTTAAAAGTGCAAAGTGGTGAATCAGAGACCGGAACACCCCTGTTTCCATCCACAGGATCTGTGTGGAGACAATGAATGATTACAAATAATACATTGTTGTTCAGATTGATAGTAAACTAGACTTCACTAAAAACACTGAAGCCTGCTAAAAGAAGAACCAGAGCCATCTCTATTTTCTGAGATGGCTGAGGTCCTTAAACATCTGCTGGATAATGCTCAGGATGGTTCATGAGTGCGTGGTGGCCTGTGCCATCCTCTATGCTGTGAAGTGATTGGGCAGTAGACTGAGGGTAGCAGACACCAAAAGACAAAACAAACTGATCCGCAAGGCCAGTAACGTTGTGGGTGTGAAGCTTGACTCTCTGACGGTGGTGCCAGAAAGGGGGATGCCACAGGAAATCATACCTACCTGTGGCCATCAAACTTTACATCTCCTCCTTATGACACCTGGGCTACTTTTTATTGCCATATCTTGTATATATATTGTATATCATATTCTTTAACTTTGGAGTATTTATATTACATATTGCATTTTTTTTACATATGGGGTTTAAATATTTTATCTATTTTTTTAAGAAACTCTTTCATCTTTTGTCTTTATATATAATCTGTAATACTTCCCTCTGGGATTAGTAAAGAATTCTGATTCTGATGACAATGTTTCAAGTTTCAAGTTTTATTATCGGATACAGATAACAATGCAATGTCCTTAACCAGGGCCAATGGGAACGTTAGGGGGGCTAACAATGCATATACTGCATTGGGGATAATACATTAATGAAACAATAATACTAAATGGATTACATTTGGTAAAATGAACAAAGGATTATGCTGCTTGCAAGTGTATTCAGCGCTTTTCACCTGTTCAATTAGGTACACATTACAATGCTATTTTCAAGATAACCCTAATTAGGTGGCTGGTCGATCGCAGTGTCTAAGAATAATTCATATTTCTATAATATACACCTGTACTTGAAGTGTACTCTTTGGATAGATACATATTCTGAAATTTCCTTTGGAATTAATAAAGTAGCTATCTATCTATCTATCTATCTATGTATCTATCTATCTATCTATCTGTTTTATCTGTCATATACACCTGTTTTACGGTGTACCCTTTAGTTAGTTAAACCTGAGGCAAAGACTCAGTCATGATGGCCAAAACTGTCCAAAGTACATTAAAGATCAATTTGTGCACAACACTGTTTTAGCATCTTAACCAAATGGGGGCAGTCCACCAAATCATCAAGCAGTTAAAGTAGGATCATTCAATACAGACACTGACAAATCAAGGTGCCTCTCCATAGACCTGTGCAGGAAGCAAACTGGCAAAAGATTTTCTTTTACGTTTCCTTCCTTGTTCTTCATGCAGCTAGGTTCTTGTTCCATGTAGTTTTCATTTTTGTTCTGTTATTCCAGCTTCCCTTGTGCATTCATTACATGTTACCTGTGAATCCCTGTATTTCTGTTCTTTGTGCAGTTTCTGCTTTATAGTCTCGATCTGGGTTTTTCGATTCTAGTTTTATATGGTCTTGTTTATGGTTTTAGTCTCTTATTGTGTTTTAACTTGCATTATTTCCCTCCAGGTCTCCTCTGCCTCAGTTCTAGTCCCTGCCTGCATCTAGTTTGTCATTAGTTCTCTTTATGTCTCCTGTTTCATCATCATCTTGTATTAATGTTCTTCTGACAAGTTTACTCTCATGTCTGCATCCCCTGTCATTATTGCTTCACACTTCCTGTTTTACTTTGGTAGCTGTTTCAGTCTCATGCATTGTATTTAGTTTTGCTTCTTGCCCCTGATTGTTGCCACCTGTGCGCCTCTCCCTCCTGTTCCTTGTCACTCATTAGTTTTTGTCTGTTTATACCCTGCCTCTCCTCAGTTCCTTGTTGTGTTTGTTCCAGTTCCTTGTGTTTTCATGCCTGGTTTGTATACTATGGACTCTGTTTATTTCAAGGACTTTTTAGCCAAAAAAATTCTCTCTTCAAGCTTCTTCACCATGTTTCCTGGAGTCCTGCATATTGGGCCCCCAACCCACATATACTGAGAATGGTGACATTCTTCCTGCACTCAGAAGGCTCTGGAATTTATGCAATAAAAACAAAAATGGGCTATGATCTTAGCAGATGACATTGTGATCTGTAGTGAGAACAGGAGCAAAGAAGAGAGCCTGGAGAGAACAGGAATGAAAGTCAGTAAAAGTAAGAGAGAATACACGTGTGTGGAATGGTGAAGATGCAAGGAGCAGAGGTAGTCAAGGTGAATGAGTTTAAATACCTGGGGTTAGCCATCTAAAGCAACAGACAGAGCACAAGAGAGGTGAAGAAGAGAGTGCAGGCAAGGTGGAGATGAGTGGCAGGGGTTCTTTGTGACAGAAGGATAGCAAGAGTGAAAGAGACGGTTTACAAGACCATAGTGAGAGCACTTTGGTTGACAAAAAGACAGGAGATGGAGCTGGAGGTGGCAGAATTGAAGACATTGAGATCTTTGCTGGGAGTGACCAGGATGGACAGGATTAGAAATGAAAACATCAGAGGAACAGCTCAGGTTGAGTGGTTTGGAAACAGAGACAAGGTTGAGCTAGATTAGACATGTTCAGAGGAGGGATAGTGGATATATTGGACAAAGGATGGTGAAGAGGAAAACCACAGAGAAAGTTCATGGACGTTTATGAAGAAGAAAATGAAGAGGGCTGGAATGACAGAAGAAGATGCAATGGACCAGGTGAGATGGAGGCAGATGATCCACTATAGCAACCTCTAACTGGAACAGCTAAAAAGATGGAGAAGAACAATTAACAATGTGTTTCATTTACAAGTGGAGAGTGTACATTATCCAGCATAATACAGTAAGTATGATGTACATATGTGAATATATTTACAGTATTATAACTTAGCTGTATGATAGTTTTTCTTTTATAATGTATTTTAAAGGTGTTGTTCTAAATTATATATATAAAAAAAGACTGAAGGACTGCAGAATACACACAAATGTATTTGTCTATTGTTTAAGAAAAAACTCACCCTGGAGAAACTCGTTGCCCGTCACTTGCTGAGGTTCTCCGGGCTTCCAGTAGTACGGAAGCCCGAGGAGGGAAAGCAGGGGAAGTCGAGGCGGTGGTGACAGGGTACAATGGCGGCGGGGCCTGGTGTTTCCATGCAGAGCTGCAGCCCTGCGAGAGAGCTTTCTATTTCGGTTCAGCAAGGGGGAAACCAGACTCATGGAGATCGGGTCAAAACCGAAGAGGTAACCGGTAAGAACGCAACTTCTGCTTTATTTTGTTTGTTTACTGACTGAGGTCAATTATAATGCGACTCAGGCTACGGATGGCTAACGGCTAAGTTAGCCATCCATTGTATCAGTTAAGTATTGCGTGTGTTTGCGTGTGCGCGATTTAGAAACGTTGAACATCAGTTTTGATGCCATAAAAATACAGTGACCCTAGCTTGTAAAGTGCAACTTGGTGGCATAGGACATGGTGGTGTTTTTGGTGAGCTGAGAGCCAAGTTAGCTGTTTTTCTGTAGTTAGCAAACAGCTAACATTTGCATCTCGCTAAGTAGCTCAACTTCTTTCAAGCAGTCAGTTATTCACAAATGTCTTTAAAAGTCTAAGCACTATACAGTTTCTCGTTATTTGTTCATGGCGTGGAACAGAAATGCCAGTCGAGCCATCAGTGCGGTTATAAAACTGTGGTAAGGTGTTTTTCACACGCTGTGACGAAACTAGTCATTAATTGGCATCATTTTAACAAAACTGACAGTTTAGTCAAAAGAATGCCAGCTCTTTTTGATGTTTTTGTGATGCTTCATTCTGATTGAAATCATTACATATCTTTGTTCTTAGTTAAATATAGTTAATTGTATGATTATTATTGCTTTTGAGAGACATTTGTCTGGAGCACAAATGGTACAGTGGGAGAAACACTTATTAAGTTTATTACAGTTAACTCAAATTAAACTAAGAACTAAGTGAGAAACATTTCAGTTAATGAAAAACAATATCATGGGCTCACAAATCAGCGTCTGCTTTTTTTCGGCTGCACCCTTTAGGGGTCACTGCAACAGGTTGTCTGCCTCCATCTCACCCTGTCCGTTGCATCCTTTTCTGTTCCTCCAACCCTCTTCATGTCCGCCTTCACTACAACCGTGAACCCTCTTTCCTGTAACTACAATAAAATACAAATATACAGAAAATGTATATTTGTTTTAATACTTGTTAATTCAGTCAAATTTGGTAAGACAGCCTGTCTGATGAGGCTTTGGTACATCTGTTTATTGAGTCTCAGGATGTCTACATGATTGTGAGTTATCTGCTATCAAAACGTATTGTGGAATTTTCAATCTGAACATCTGAAATCTTCAGCTTTCAAATAAATGTACCTTCAGTGCTCTCTGGTATTTCCCCCAAGGGTTTGTCACAGCAGATTTATTCACGTTAGTAATTTGACAGATGTTTTAAATAAGATGCCTTTCCTGATGCAACCCTGCATTTTGAGAGGGGCTCACATCCCCACCTGGAATTGGACCAGGGACCTTTCGCTTGTAACCCGAATGTGTAAACTGATGTAGAAAACTAAAAGTAATACAGAAACTAAAAAAATCTAAACTAATACTAAACATTTCAAACAATAAAAACAAAACTGCAGTGAGCAAAACTTGCTCTGGAAACTAACTGAAACTTAACTGAATTAAAAACAAAAACTCAAAATGAGATAAGAAAATTAATGATTGGATGGATAGAAATACAGGTGGGTTTTTTTTGTTTTTGGCTCAGTTTGGGCCCTCTGGTACTGGTTGAACATAGTTTAAATACCACAGCTTACCTGAATATTGCTGCTGACCAAGTCCATCCCTTTATTTCTGCAGAATACCCATCTTCTGATGGCCACTTTCAGTAGAATAATTCACCATGTAACAAAGTTCAAACAATCTCAGACAATTTTTTGAACAGTTCACTGTACTCAAATGCCCTAAATAGTCAGCCCTTTCTTGTTTGCAAGGGTGATGAACAGGCTGACAGATGAGGTCAGGCAGGAGTCTCCGTGGACTATGATGTTCACAGACAACATTGTGATCTGTAGTGAGAGTAGAGAGGAGGTGGAAGAGAGGTGGAGGTATGTACAGGAGAGAAGAGTAATGAAAGTCAATAGATGCAAGGAGAATAGGTAGTGAAGGTGGATGAGTTTAAATACCTGGGAGCAACCATTCAAATCAAAGGAGAGAGCACAAAGGAAATTAAGAAGAGTGCAGGCAGGGTGGAGTGGGTGGAGACGAGTGTCAGGGATGTTTTGTGACAGAAGGATAGCAGCAAAAGTGAATGGGAAGGTTTACAAGACTGTAGTGAGGCCTGCTATGATGTATGGTTTGGAGATGGTGGCACTGACAAAAAGACAGGATGTGGCAGAATTGAAGATGTTGAGATCTTTGGGAGTGACCAGGATGGACAGGATTAGAAATGAGTCCATCAGAGGGAGAGCGCAAGTTGAGAAGTTTGGAGACAAAGTCAGAGAGGCAAGGCTGAGCTGGTTTGGAGATGTCCAGAGAAGGGATCGTGGATGTATTGGTACAAAGGATGTTGAAGTTTGAGCTGCCAGGCAGGAGGAGAAGGGGAAGACTGCAGAGAAGGTTCATGGATGTAGTGGAGGAGGACATGCAGAGGGTTGGTGTGAGAGAAGAGGATGCAAGGAATAGGGTACGATGGAGGCAGATGATTCACTGTGGTCACCTCTAACAGGAGCAACCAGAAGAAGAAGAAATCACTAGATCTCAGCCCAATAGAGCACCTTTGGGACATGGTGGAATGGGAGATTGCATCATGGATGTGCAGCTGAAAAATCTTCAGTAACTACACAATGCTATGATGTCATTATGAACCAAAATCTCTGAGCAATGTTTCCAGCACCTTGTTAAATCTATTCCTCAAAGAATTAAAGCAGTTCTAAAGGCAAAAATTGACCTAACTCAGGACTAGCAAGTTGTATCTAATCTAACTGTGCCCAGTGAGTGTACATGTTGTTAATGAATTTCTAAAAAGAACTGAAAGGAGGAGGAATCGGGTAGAGTTCTAGTTAGGCTGTCAGTCTTTTAATTTTAGGACAGAATATGTGTATAAATGTTTCTTTGAACATATTCTAAATATATGTAATTTTTTCTTTTAGAAGCAGAGAAGCAGAGTCGCATGGCTGCTCTGCTGGAGAAGCTTCATGCCAAACACAACGCTTCCCGGCCATGGCAGGAGACCTGCAAGGTTGTGCGTCAGGCCATGGTGAGACGGACACATCTGTCTATAGATAATTTATACAAATTTAAAAAGCACTATAGCAGCCAGATAATAACTCAGAGTATTTTTCATACCTTCCTGCTGAAGTGTTCATGAACACAACATCCAGCTGCAATGAAGCTGTTTGTATGCTGCTCTTATGGATGGACAACCAAAATACCCTACATTTAACTACATTTCTTGAAACAGTAAGAGACTCCACCTAGTGGCGCAGCTTGGTTCTACAGCAATTCAACAGTGTGTTTTCATGACTGAGAAACTGAAAGTCAGGGCCAGGAACAATTTGACTTGAATACTTTTGAGTTCTACAGTATAGTACTACAGTAACTAATGCTATAAACACACAGTATCATGTATGACCTAAAGGTGTCATACTTTGATCTCTTCTGTGTACTCAGCAGTCCATCAGATCACAACAGAACATAAATTTGTTGCTGTTAGTAATGTCATTGCGCAGAATTTTATACTTTAATAACAAGGCTGTCGTATCAGTGAAGCTGTAATGGTGGCATTTAAATACCCAATGGAGCAATTTTAGCTTTTGTTGATAAAGCACTTTTTTCCCCTTATTTCCCTTACTTTCCTTATTTCTTTGTTTTTTTCCTCACAATGTGTCTCAGGAGAAACGTGGTGTGATGAATGCAGCAGGTCACCAGCTCCTGCTCACATGCTTGGAGACACTGCAGAGAGCTTTGAAAGGTGAGGATGGCAGCTAATAGAAACACAAGGGAGTGCCAGTTGACCTTTTTGGTTAGAAAATGTAGGCATTTATGAAATACTAACAATTTAAATTTCCTGTACTTCTCTGCTTTCTTTTTCAGTGTCATCACTTCCCTCCATGACAGATCGTCTAGAATCCATTGCTCGACAAAACTTGTGAGTTTCTTATTATAGCACCAAGTCAAAGCACCAAAAGTAGAGGAAGATGAGCAGAGAAAGGCATTTAGTTTAATATTTCAGCTGAAAATTAGTTTCTTGACAATCTAAAATAATTTTAAATGTAAGGAGTGTTGTTAATACTTGGATGAAAATTCTTTACAGTCAATGACTGCCTGAAGTGTAGAACCCATGAACATCACCAAATGTTGTTTCTTTCCTTGAAATACTCTGCAGGGTCTTTACTGCAGTTACCTTTAGTTGCTATTTGTTTGTGGGTCTCTCTGTCTTCAGTAACTGGAAAGTTTGCTCAGAGTTGCTTTTGCAGGATGCTTTTGGTCAGTATCCCATTTGTGCTGTGAAGCGCTGGATAAACAGTTTTGCAGCATTTAGCTGAAACTGAGCAGAGAGTCTAGCCCTGTACATTTCAGAATTTATGCTGCTACTTCTTTCAGCAGTCACATTATCAAGTAGTGACCCGGTTCCATTGGCAGCCACACATGCCCATGCCATAACATCGCACCTGCCATGTTTGGCATATCGTTCTTTTACAAGTTCATCTTTGTTTCATCTGTTCAAAGATTTTTTTTCCAGAACTGGGCAGGCCCTTGTAGATGTTTCCTGGCAAGGTGTAATCTGGCTTTCCTGTTCTTGAGTCTCTTGGGCCTCATGTTTCAGGGAAAAGCTACCAAATGCAAGACGTCAGTACTTGGAATGAACTCCAGATATTTTATCAGCTTGATTTGTCATGGATTAATCAACAGGCCTCACCAGGCCATGAAACAGCCTGCCAGTCAATATTTAATTACTTTTGAGCCTCTGAAAATAGGGGACTATCTTTAAGAATGCCTGTAATTCCTACACATTTAATGCAATTCTTTTGTCAGTTTAAAGCTGAGAGTCTGCACTTCAATTGCATCAATTGTTTGATTTAAATCCACTGTTGTGATGTACACAGGCAAAATTACATGAAGTGTACTATTGCCCAAATACTTAAGACCTAACTGTATTAAAGCTAATTTAATTAGACTAAAGTAAAACAGAAAAATACACACTAGGAAAGTCATAGTGCTTTTTCTTTGTGTTTTTTGTCTTGTTTGTGAAGGTTGGGCTCTCACCTGAGCCCATCAGGGACAGAATGCTACATCACATCAGACATGTTTTATGTGGAAGTGCAGTTAGACACCAGTGGCCAGCTAGTGGATGTTAAGGTGGCTCATCAAGGAGAAAACCCTACGGTCAGTATAATTACCACATAGTGTTATTAATATTCATGTTAGAGTCTAGTTGGTGCAGCTGGGCGTATCAGAAAAAATCATATCACAATAGTACTTTTTTGTATCAGTTTATCGATATGTTTCAATATAAATCAAATTATATCTGTCAAGCTTAACATTTCCATTTTACTCCTAAGTGAGGTTTAAAGATATCATAAGGTTAATTTTGGCTTGAATAGCATTTGTCTGTCAGAAATCGAACATGATAAACGTACTATAGAGCAATGTACAACTATGGTACGTTTGTCATGTTTAATTTATGGCTCTGTACTGCATCCTTTCCTTTGTTTTTCAACAATTTAGAACAGTTTGAATCTATACAAACCTACAAAGAAACAGACAAAAACATTCAGCATATATTCTCAGTACAAATTCAGTCCTCAGGATCAAAGAGCTTCTGTCAGTCCCAAAGTCATGACTTCACCTGTTTGATCTCCAAGAAAGTGTGCAGTTTAAAGACATTTTCTTTTCAGATTCCAGCCTTGGTCAGTGCAGTGGGCAGCGAAGCTCAGATAGGCGACTGTCTGCACTCTGTGTATAGCTGAGCCGTCTGAGATAACTGCTAACGAGGGTTAATCACTTTAATCAGCTGCTTAAATCCCACATTTTCCACCATGCTTACTGGCATTGGGGGTTTTTTAAATGAAGTAATCTGTTGCCTTTGTGGTCTTACTGTGTGTTTTTTGTTGTAAGGCATGGAGCTGGAGACTACAGACCCTGTGGTCTGTTTTAGGAAGACCAGCAGCACCTGTTTGGGTGTTTTTTTTTTTTCCAACAATGTCCTCATCTTTTGAGCCTCAGGCTGTGTCCGTTGCTTTGTCTCCTTTACTAATGCTGCTGTTATTTTCTCTTATCTTGTTCGCTCTCCTGATGTGTGGTGTACGCAGCTGCAAAACTTCAAACATTAATATGTGCTAGCTTAGCTTCACCCAACAAACATGTCAGCAGCTATTTTCCAGCCACAAGATTGGTTCAAGTGGTGCTATTCTCATTATGATTGGCTTTTCACACTTTCTGTTAAAATATGAATGGCATGAATTCTATTGATGTAATATCGATCGTGTCTTAAATCTCTTTTGACCAAAAGTACTGTCGTGATAATTATCATTATCGTTTTATCGCCCAGCTCTACTAGTTGGTCAGTGTTTATGATTCATTTCACAGTTCACTTATTGCAATAGAAATGATTTCATATGCTTCTCCAAGAGTCAAATTTCTTTGCTTCTTGGCACCTGTAATGGACTGCCTTGTTCTGCACCTCTTTCAACACTGCATGTTTCTGGTTCTGCTGTGTGTTACACTTGTAAAAGTGTGTATATAATTAAGAAAGTGTTTTGTCTTGTAGTTTCCCCTGTCCAGGGATTAATAAATTTCTTTCTTTAGTCCTTTCTTTCAACCTTCCTCTTTAGTGAAGTTGATATTTTTTTTCCCTCCCCTTTTTCACAGAGTTGTCCTGAGCTAATTCAGCATCTGAGGTGAGTAGAAACTGCACACTTCATTGTACTAAGTGGTACAAACCTCTAATGCGTGGCTTATCATTTTTGTTAATAAGTAATAGTTAATAATGCAGGCACCTATTAGAATATTCATATTAGAGTGATAGCTGTCTAAACGACATTTTTTTTGCTTCTCATCAGGGAAAAGAACTTTGAAGAGTTTTCTAAACATCTCAAGGGACTAGTTGACTTATACAAGCTTCCAGGGGACAAGTAAGTTGACTTGCAGCCTTTGAAGTTATCTTTTCAATAACATGAACGATTTTCTTCCTATCTTAAATACTGAATTTGCAATATATTGTTTGGTTAAAAATACTTGTGGACTGCTGAGAAAAGGCAGTGGAAAGGTAAAAAGATGGTAAAGCCCAAATTAATGACAGTAATTTATCTTAAGATATAGATTCTCTTTGAGAATTGTTTTCTTATTTCTAATAATCGTATTTAATTTCTGTCTTCTAGTAAGCTGAAAACCAAGATGTACATAGCATTGCAGTCTTTGGAGCTTGATCTCACAAAGATGATGCACATGTTTCGGTAAGTTAAAAAAAAAACTCTTTGAGGTACTCTTCACATTATTTTCAGGATCTTAGTGTTGCTAATATTTATCCGAGTCCCAGGGGCTTTGATAGCAAATTTTGTGCATGTGTTTCCAGAAAAATGTACGTTAACCCTAGTACTGCCAGCTATACAACCAGCACCAGTGAATGAAAACACCAGAGTTGATCAATATATAGACGACTGGCAGTACATGAAACTTATCTGGGACATCAATATATTGAGGTCCTGCAGTACTAGGGTTAAATGATAGTTTTAAAGATTTGATTATTGTGGACCTGTATGACTGTTAAACGACCACATAGTCTAATTTTTTCAGGTGTAGGAACTAGAAGTGGCAGTCACCAGAGATCCCACAATACAATATTATCATTATTATCAGTATTGTAGTAGTATATATTACGATTTATCACCATTTTGAACTGCAAATCATGTTCCTAAGAAAAACTTTGCAAGATTAAACAGATATTGACAAAGTTCTCAGTCTCTTCCTCTCAGTTCAGTCATTTTTATTGCTGCAAGAAGACACTGACACTGATAAATGACAGCTTGAACTGTCTGCATTACAGTCTAGGCCAACATAACTGAATGTAAACATGAATGGACTAGTGTACTATTGCAAGTATTTTGAACAGTGCCACTTGTACAAAAGTTATGCAGCCCCTTCAGCAACTAAAGAATGTAAAAATAGACTACAAAAAGTGATTGATTTTATGCTTCTAGTACTTAAAATTTAAATTTGTACTTGCAATTAATATAATAAAATATTGATATTTGGCATTTATGTATCGATACAGTATTTCCACACAAAATATCACAATGTGGGGGACTCTATACTTTTGTGTAGTGTAGTGTTTCAATTCCCTTGCCCTTGGTAGGGCACCCGTATACAGCTGCTGATTTGAGGATTTTAATATAATAGCACGTATCCCTTTTTACCTTACTAGCTGTGTAGATTAATAATTAGGAATAAAAGACTTAATTTTATCAGTTGTATTTTTAATGCATTCTTCTGTGTTTATGTTCTCTAGGTTAGCTACCAATGCTAATACAGTGGAAACTATTCTTCATGGGAGTGTGGGCTTGCTGACAGCCAGAAGTGGTGGCCACCTCGTTTCTCTCCAGTGCTACGTGTCCCCTTATGATATATTTGAGGAAGGAATGGGCACACAGCTCAACTTAACAGACAACAATGGCAAGTGCATGCAGGACATTGACAATAAGCATCCATAGCAAGAATGGCATACCAGCCATTTGATTTACTGAATTGCAATTGTCCTTGTGTGATTTGTCACTCGTTTTGTGTGTGGATGCTTGTTGTTACAGTGCCACACTCCCTGGGTGTCAGTGTTTCTGTCACAATCGAGGGAACCTCTTCTGTCTATAAGCTCCCAATCGCTCCATTGATCACGGGGTCCCACCCAGTTGACAACAAGGGGTAAGAAAGTGTAGCTAACTTCATCAGGATACTTACAAAATCCTCTAGTCTGTTAAAGCTACTGGAATGCAGACGGGAATGGGGAATTGGTTAACACACACACACACACACACACACACACACACACATATATATATATATACATATATATATAAATATATATCTCACCACTCTTGCACACAAGAAGACAATCTTCCAGGGTAATTTTAGTATACCAATGCAGAACTATTAGAGAACAGACAGCCTTTTATTTTTCCTGTATTTTAGGACACCCTCCTTTTCTACTGTGACCAACTCCAACTGTGTGGACCTGCCAGCTTGTTTTTTCCTCAAGATGAACCATCCCATGCCTTTTTCACTCTCTTTTATTCAGAGGATGGGCAATGCTACTTGTGAGTTTACTTAATGAGTGCTGCGTTCACCAGCCATCAACATATACTGAAAAGATTATGCTTTTTTTTGTTTGTAATTTTAACTTCAACCTCATTTATTTCCCTAGCCATCCCAGTGTTTGAGACTCCACCCAGCCTATCACCTCTTTACCAGTTAATTGTCCAGAGCCAGCTCCAACTTTTGGAGGAGGGCAGCTCACCACTGCCACCCCCACACAATATGCACTTTTATTCTGTGAGCACACACAATATATCTCCACATATTAATAATGTGTTGTAAAACTGGAATCTTTTAACTGACACTTTGTCTTGTTTAGTCTGTCTACAATCAGAGGTTAACCCTAACTTATTCTGGTTGCCTGTAATTTTGGTCACCTATTGGAATTAAAATCAGAAAATCATCACCGTTACTGCATTTATTGTGAATTCATTGTGTTTACATAAATTTTAATCTGAGAATTTCTGTCAGAAACACTATCTTAACACTTTATGCTCTTGAAATGTAGTTTGTCACTCTGAGAAAAATAAACAATTTAAGCAGATGACCAATACAGAAAACTAAATTTAGATTGTTAATCCAAACAAATCACTTTATAATACAATACTTTTATGCTTTCTAAGGTGTTGCCTGATCAGCAGCATTGTTACTTCCTGAATGGTGATGCCCCAGTGCAAGATGGTCATTCTCTTCAAGGAGCACTGGTGTCCAAGATCCCCTTTCGACACCCAGCACAAGTGCCACTCCTGTTGGATATCATTCGACACCAAGCAGCCTATAATACTTTAATTGGCAGCTGTGTAAAGCGAACTTCCTTTAAAGAAGGCAAGTGTCTTTGAATTTCCCATGCTTATCTCCTGTAAACAACATATGCACTGTTGTGCCCAATATATTAAATTGCATTTAGCAAATGTATCATCTTTGTCATTGTTATTTTCAGACAGTGCAGGCCTGCTGCAGTTTGAGGTGTGTCCTCTTACGGACTCAAGTTTCAGTGTCTCTTTCCAGCATCCTGTGAATGAGTCATTAGTCTGTGGTGAGCGCTTATTTTTTGGGTAAACTTGTTATAAATGAATCTGTTATGTTGGAAATAATCACAGCAAATGTGTTGTTTTGTAACAAGTTCATGAAGCCTTATACACAAAAACTAAAAGACAAAACATGCTATTATAATGTCCGCATGTTCCTTTTTGTAGACATTGTAGAGCACAAATACCCTATTATAGATAGTTTACAGACTTGTACATTTACGCCACATATTTAAGGTGCTGAAGTCAATCCACTTAATTTCTTCCCATTAATTAAGTGTTAAATTAAGAATTCTTACTGTTGATATTGATAAATTGATGGAGTTGTAACTATGTGGGAACTTCATTTTAATGATTGTATTATGATGTTACAAAAAGTTACATTTTATATTTTGCTTTGTGAGCAATTCTCTGTTGGGTAAATAAAGGTTTCCCCACCTCATTGCAAAGAAACACAAAACCGACAATTGTAAAGTTTTATTTAGGCTTGTTATTAATTAAAGTTGTGAAATTACCATTGAGGGAAAGCTGATATGAAGTGCTAGTTTCTATTTTAATTGGAAATCACAGCATTCAGCACATGACTGCAACATCCCTTAATGTTGAATCTCTAAAACCCTATGTTTACTGTTTGCCTCTTCGCTCTTGAGGCAAAAATCATAAAAGTGTCCTTAGAGTTGGACACTATAGATTTTACTTGCATATGCAGGTATTTTGCTTGCAAATTGGGATATCTTTTTTTTTCATTCACTGTAACTCCTGGTTCATTAGTGGGCACCAAACAACACTTTAGCTGTAGTTTAAAATGTAACTTCAGTCTGAAGGGTTTCTTGTGGTGATTTGTTGAATTTTTTTTTTTTTTTTTGGTGCTAATGTAATATTTGTTATTTTTGACCTCCGTCCTTTAGTGGTGATGGAGGTGATTGACTCCAGACAAGTATCCTGCAAACTATATAAAGGAATGTCAGATGCTCTGATCTGCACTGATGAATTTATCACCAAAGTGGTTCAGAGGTGAGATGTTAATTCCTTTTGAATGTGTGATTGTGCACAATTTAGTACATCTGGGTATTTTTGGTAATCCCTTCCTTGCCGTTCTAGATGCATGTCCATCCCTGTGACCATGCGGGCAATTCGGAGGAAAGCAGAAACTATTCAAGCAGACACTCCAGCCCTCTCATTAATTGCTCAAACAGTGGAGACTATGGTGAAGAATAACCTGCCTCCCTCAGGTAGTCCCTCCTATATCCTGACAGGTGATGGAACTAACCCCATGGGATTGCCTGGGCTTACAGGAGGCAGCACACCTACTGGAGGAGGACCTCCTGGAGGGCCCAATTTCACAGGTTCAATCACTTCTCTGTTTGGGATTTCCCGACCAGACAAGCAAGCCCAAGGAGAGTGCCTAACTCCCGGAGGGGTGGCTGGTCAGCAACAGATGCAGCAACAGCAAGGTCAAGGCCATTCAGATGACTACAGTAAAGTCACACAGAATCCCATACTGACCAGTCTATTACAGATAACTGGAAGTGTGGGTTCTAGTCCCAGCTCCCAGAATGCACCGCAGCCCCACCAAACGCCACCCCCAACATCCTCCCCTGCCAGCAACACCAAGAATCACCCCATGTTGATGAACTTGTTGAAAGATAATCCCACTCAAGATTTCGCTTCACTCTATGGTTCTAGTCCATTAGAGAGACAGAATTCTTCATCTGGTTCTCCACGAACAGAAGGCATGGGTGGAACCTGCCCTGGAAGTAGCACAAAGGGAAAGAAGAAGCGCCCACGGGGCACTGAAAAGAGTGGCGTGTTGCCTGGAACGCCTGCTGGTGGTGGAGGTGGTAGTTTAGGCATGAAATCTCAACAGGCATCTTCCATACCACAGCACCACCAGCACCATCAAGTTCCTCATGAGGATGATTTCCACCGTGAGCTCCTCTCTATGGATGTGGACGCATCTCAGAATTCCATCTATGATAACCTGACTGGTGATGGCCTTGACACACCCCATAGCATCACTCCTGCACCTAGCCAATGTGGAACACCACCGTCAGGACCTGGCATGCCTTATTCACAATCTCATATCCAGTCTCAACAGCATCCGCCAGGTACTGGACCACCTCGTATGGTCCGCCTCTCAAGCTCTGATAGCATTGGACCTGATATTACAGAAATCTTGTCAGATTTACCTGAGCAAGCTGGAAAAGTCACCAGTGGGAGCCATGGACAGCACCCTATGGGCAGTGGTGGGGAGGATGGAGGCCCTTTAGGCACCCCCATCCGAGACTCCTCGAGCTCAGGCCAGGGTAGTGCAGTGTTTGACTCAGATATTTTCAATACCAACAGCAATGAGAACCCTTTCACAGACCCTGCTGATTTGATTGCTGAGGCAGCTGCAACTGTTGCCACTCCCACCAGTGACTCTTCTTCTACCAACTTTTTTCCCGATGCTGCTGACTTCAACCCTGACCTTCTTACCTCAGGGCATGGTTTCTCCCAGAGCTACTTTGATGACAGTTCTCCAAGTGCAGATGGAGACATGGACCTCAAGGGTTTTGGAGGAAGTAGCCAACAGAATACTCCATCAGGAACTCCTCAAAATCCTCCTCCACACGGACAGAGCACTCCAGAGCCTTCACTAAAGGATCCTTTTGATATGGGGATAGTTTTTGGAGGCAGCAGTGGTAGTGGCAAACCACTTCTGGGACAAGCTCCTGATTTAGGAGATGCACATGGTGGAGGATCCCAGAGCCCCCTCATGAACATAGGCCTCGGAGCAACATGTGGGGAACCAAAAGTTAAACCACAGGGTCTCATGCGGCCAAAAGATGAGAATGGGGGCAGTGGAGGGAGCAGTTCTGGGATTGGAATGGGGGGTAGCTCAACAGAGGGCAAACAAGTCAAACGTAGCAGGACCCCATCCAGTGAAGGAAAATCTAAAGATAAGCCTCCCAAACGCAAAAAGCTGGACCCTGATGGAAAGTCCCCTTCTCACAGCTCTGGCGGGCGACCTTATACACCTCCTAGTGGTGGCTCAGGCTCTGGGGGCAGCATAAGTGGAGGGGGCTCCAAGTCTCCTGGTAGTTCAGGACGCTCGCAAACTCCCCCTGGAGGTGCTACACCTCCGATTCCCAAAATCACAATTCAGATCCCAAAGGGAACCATAACTGGGGGCAAAACTTCATCCCACAGTGGATACACCTCCAGCAGCTCAGCCACAAGCAGCACGGGAGGAACTGGAGGAACCAGCAGCAGCAAAAGCCATCATTCACACTCATCATCCTCTGGGAAGATCAAGTCCAAGGAAGGCTCCATGACACAAGGCAACAGCTCAAAGCCAGGAAGTACAGGAGGTGGGCCATCCCAGTCTAAAGGCTCCTCCCAAGGAATGGGTGTTGGCAAGCCGGGATCTTCACCAATCACCAAACATGGGCTTTCTGGACCTGGAGGTACTGGTGGAGGAATTGGAAGTGGTAGTAAAGTTAAGCCTCAGGGGGGCAAGCCTCCTGGTTCACTTATGAATCCCAACATAAAGCCCAACATCTCCCCTTCCCATTCTCGTTCCAGTAGCTCTGGCGAAAAATTGTCCTCCCCCATGAAGATGCAGCAGTCCCAGGTTCCAGGAACCCCACCTTCTTCCAAGGCTAAATCCCCAATGGGCTCAGGAGGTGGCAGCTCCGGAGGGTCAAAGTCTTCTTCTGGTGGAGGAATGAGCTCACAGAAACCGCCTGGGGGGAGCTCTTCATCTGGTTCTACGTCTTCCTCATCGTCCTCAAATTCCTCATCGTCTTCTGGTTCAATGGGCTTCTCAGGAAGCTCTCAGTCTCAGTATGGGAGTGGTGGTGGAGGAAGTGGAGGTGGAAGTGGTGGAGGAAGTGGAAGTGGTGGAGGGGCTGGTCAGAATAATACTAATAACCCTAACGCGAAAGGGAAGTCTCCTAGTCGTAACAAGAAACCCTCTCTAACAGCAGTCATAGACAAGCTGAAGAGTGTTGGTGGAGGAGGAGTAGGGGAAGATGGTTGTGAGGTAGGGCCACCAGTAGGAGGAGCTGGTTCAGCATCTGCTCCTGGTGGTGGCTCTGGAAATGTTCCCAGTGGCCCTTCAAACATGGGCCCTTCAAAGCATGCCTCATCCTCCCAAAGTGGGGACTATAAGCGGGAAAAGTCTGATAAAGAGGCAAAGGCAAAAGTGTCTGTTTCGGGGGGGAACAGTGGGGATAAAAAGCTGATGGACCCCAAAACAGGTGGGGTGGGTTTGACCACTTTGGCCAAAATTATAATTAGCAAACCAGATGGTGGCTCTCCAAGCATTAAGGCTAAAGTGACCCTTCAGAAAGCAGGAGAAGGATCTGGTGACGCTATGCGTCCCCAAATTTCTAGCCTTAAAGCCTCCCCACTTTTCAGTGGCTCAACTCCCAAGCATGACCGCTCCTCCCCCAGTCACAGCCGGTCACCAGGATACACCCCACTCAACCAGGACAGTGAGAGCGAGTCAGGCAGCAGCTCAGTGGCTGAGAAGTCCCACCAAAATAGTCCCAGCTCAGATGATGACCAGACTATGCGCCCCATTCCTCCCCAGGACTACATGAGTTCCATTCCCCTCAGCTCAGGAGAGAAACATAAGAAACACAAGAAGGAGAAGAAGAAGGCCAAAGAGAGAGAACGTGAGAGGGACAGAGACCGCGAACGGGACAGGGACAAAGAGAAAAAGAAGTCATCTATGTCCATGGGGCCATCTTCTCATCCAATAAAATCAGAGAGTTGGTCACGGTCTCCCATATCAGCTTCAGATCCATCTTTGTCCATACTAGGTTCAGATCGTCCTTCCCGGTCTAGTCCAATGTATATGAGAAATGAAGAGGATGACCTCATGGACTCAGCCCTCACTGGCAACATAACAACTAATTTGATGTAGAAAGGCTCTTGATTTTTGCCCTTGTTTTAAACCATTTTACTCCATGCCTTTTAACAAAGTAAACTTATTTATATTATTCAAGCTGCAAATGGGAGCTGGATGTATGAATATTAAAGGATCATTGTTTAAGATTTATGGTGATCTGTTGTCAGAAACTAAGTCTAACATACATATTTATGTTTTTTATTATGTAAAATCACTATAGGATAATGTGTTTTTGTTCCCTTACGAAAAGGTATGTGTATATATAATTGAAGTGGGGTCCCGCTCTATAGAAGTTAATTCAATTTTTACAATCTACAGTCTCACCAGTAGATGCCGCTAAATCTCACATGCCAGTCCTTTAAAGCTCTTTACCTGATCATTGAACTGCTAAAGCTGTATTTTTAATATTTTTTGAATACCAGTGTATAATGCCAGGGAGGTTGGAATGCCAGTTTTATATGAATGTGAGTGCTACACGTCAAAAACCACCTCAGAATTAATAAGTCAACTTTTTTGTCTTTTAATTTGATGTAAAATGTTTTAAACTTTCAGTACGATTCCCATTTAACGCGTCTGCAATGTGATTTGTCATCAAAAACATTGGATTTCCATTACACAGTATGACATCTGTTGAAAAGTATTGTAAAGCTAGAAGAGTACAGTGTTTATTTGCCTTGTTTTTCACATATGACTGGGAATTTTTAGATTTTGATACATTTGAAACTATTAATGTGTAAATTAAGTGTAGGAAGGTAATGAAGGCTAACATGATGATGGAGAACAGACATGCTATTATTTTTATAACTGGAATTGTTTGTGAAGGTTGAAATAAAGCTTTCCCATCTGGAACAATTTCAGCATATTAATGCCTTTCAGGAGTTTTTTTTGTCAAGCAAAAACAACAGTTAAAGCAATTTAAATTGAGAATAATATCAATTCTACATTGACCAGATTTTTACCATACATTTCCCTGTTTATTTAGAGTTACACTAGATGGCAGCACTGTATCAGGCTGTGTGCTCATGGTTTGCAAAATTACAGGTTGCTTTATAATGGCTCCCATATTCCCAAAGGTAATGCTTGGAGGTTAAATGGATTTCCACATCTTTATTCACAGGTATTATAAAGTACGGTTTGTAATTTTATGGTAAAACTACAGGGTTTTTAAAAACAAACCTTTTGGGAGCTTTGCATGCAAGCATGATTAGTCTAGTAAAGGAAGTGACTGTGTTACCTTACTCAATAGATGCTTGTACATTTTCCTGGTATTTTTGGTCATTTGATTTTAAAAAAAAATGTACTTTATACCTGAATAAATTACATTTGACTTAGGTTGAAAATATTTTGATTACAATTCTGGTGATTTCCCTCATGGGGGGAAAGGCTAATATCTTTTTGGGGGTTGCCTTTTTTTTGTATGCAAGACAAACGCTGAACAAGTGGGAAAGAACTGAAGGGCCATTACAGAATGGTTACACAGAACAATTTTGACAAGACAAAATTCATTTCAGTGAAACTGGCTTAAACTACAGTGCGTAGATACAAACACTATTTTGACTGTAGCCCAGCAATAGTATACTGCTAGTTAGCAAATCAAAAACATGACCAATATGACAGAACAGGTTTGAGGTTATAATTGGATGAACAAGGCTTCAAATCACCAACATATTCTTGTTGAGGTGGTCTTTTTTGAAAATAATTTAAAATGCATTAAGGAGAGCTGTCACAACTCAAGACTAAACATTACAAATGTCAGAAATATAAGCATGGTTTTTACTCAATTTGATATATGGCTTCAAAGAAGTGGAATGAAACAAAGTGTCACTTGGATCCACTGGATGCACATTGACGGTTTAATCATGGAT
>VUQH01016834.1:8927-23236 GCA_015106775.1 Etroplus canarensis | reverse complement strand
TTTAACTCCAAAAGCACAGACATGCCTTCATCTTCTCTTTGCAAAAACTCGTCTCGTTCACAGCATAATGTGCTTAACGACAGCTCAGCGAGTTTTGTTCTTTATGTACTCATTGTCTTTACCGGGGATTTTGCACAATTCACAGACTCTGTGTAGTTCTCGTACAGAAAGCCCAATCAATTTTTGTTCAATGTCCAACAAAAAATCTTCACGGTGCTCTGACATACTTGCTGATAGCTTTTCACTAATGGAAAAATGACTAAAAACGACAATCTGGCGGTGTCGCACTAACATGACTGCCGCTTCGTTAGCTTAACTTAGCTTCTCGCTCTCGCACACTTTACCGTCTTGTTGGGCTGTTTCAGTCTTTCTCCGGGAGGCAATCCAAAGATCTCGGTGGAACCTCCAAAATGTTACACCACTCAAAGACCAAGGTGTAGAACGAGCTCTTTATTACCTCCAAAAACAGTGCTATTATATCAGCATACAGACGAGAGCATCACGTTGTTGTCGCAAGCATGTACGCATTTTTTTTATATGGAACACTTGCATTGACTTGTTATTTGACAAACACTTCAGTGGGCTATACTGCCACCTCTTGGTATAGCTGTGTAATGACATACTGAACTTAAACCATTGGTTTAACAATTATAAATGTAACCAAATGAATTATTGTTATTGTTAGCAGTTTATCCTGTTAGCAGTTAACTTATCCAAGTGCCACACAGGCAGGCCAATTCAGCACTCGGACTCTTCTCCGACAAAGCCATGCTGTTGTAATGGCTGAAGTATGTGGTTTTGCATTGTCCTGCTGAAATACACAAGGCCTTCCCTGAAATACACATCATCTGGAGGGGAGCATATGTTGCTCTAAAACCTTTATATACCTTTCAGCATTCATAGTTCCCTCCAAAACATGCAAGCTGCCCATACAGTATGCATGTATGCACCCCCATACCATCAAAGATGCTGGCTTTTGAACTGAACGCTGATAACACGCTGGAAGGTCTGCCTCCTCTTTAGCCCGGAGGACGTGATTACCAACAAGAATGTCAAATTTGGACTCGTCTGACCATAGAACGCTTTCCTAGTTTGAAACAGTCCATTTCAAATGAGTCTTGGCCAACAGGACATGACAGCACTTCTAGACCATATTCAAATATGGCTTCCTTTTTGCATGATAGAGCTTTAGTTGGCATCTGCAGATGGCACGGAGGATTGTGTTAACCCGCAGTGATTTCTGGAAGTATTCCTGGGCCCATTTAGTAATGTGAGTGACACAATCATGCCGATGAGGGATGCAGTGTCGTCTGAGGCCCCGTCTGAAGACCACAGACACCCAATTTCTCTGAATGTTTTGATGATGTTATGCACTGTAGATGATGAGAGTTGCAAACCCTTTGCAATTTGACATTGAGGTACATTGTTTTTGGAGTATTCCACAATTTTTTTACACACTCTTTCACAGATTGGAGAGCCTCTGCCCATCTTTACTTCTGAGAGACTCTGCCTCTACTGTATAAGACACCCCTTTTATAGCTAATCATTTTACAGACCTGATATCAATTAATTTAATTACTTGATAGATGTTCTCCCAGCTGAATCTTTTTGAACTTTCTTGCTTTTTCAGCCATTTGTTGCCCCCTGTGCCGACTTTTTTGGGACCTGTACCAAATTTGAAATGAGCTCATTTAGTGGATGAAGGTGTACAATTTCCCAGTTTAAACATTTGTTATGTTATCTATGTTCTGTTTTGAATAGAATATTGGCTCATGTGATTTGAAAGTCCTTTGGTTTTCATATTGTTCAAATTTAAAGAACATACCAACTTTTCTGGAATTCAGGTTGTATAACTCTCAATACAAAAAAAGAGAAAACATTAATACAAAAGAAACCCCTCCACTTCGTTCAGCCCAGTGATGTCAGACATGGCATCACCAACACTACAAAAGTCAGGAAAAGCTGAGCGGGCCCTTCCCAAACATTAGGCCTGTGTGGAGACTTGAAAAAAGAAACAATTAATGGTAAGTATAAACAATAGATATTTGAACCTGTTACATAACCAAAGAAACTGAGCCTAACTTATAATGTGTTTGCTTTAACCTTCTTCTTAGAGTAGTAAACTGTAGTAAACTGTAGTGTACTACTAACACAAACAAACCCGGGATAGTGAGTGAAGCAATGTTACTTTAGCAACTGACAAATTACAGCAAATAAACCTATATGTTGAAAATAATACACTGCGTAAGAAAAACACAAATGAGATGAGTGGTGACTACAGAAATGACCAAAGTTCTTACCCACTTTGTCATAATAGTCCACAGAATTACTGACTAGAACTGACTCCGTACCCTCATCTCTGCTGAGACACTGTAAAATGCTCTTTAGCATGGCAAAAGCTCCACTGAAGCTAAGGACTCAGTAAAAGAGACTAGCAGCAGGGAATTTTAAATGTATATTTCTGTTTTTAGGTTAAGCTATATGTATCTTGGAGCCTGCCTTTGGAAGCAAGACAGCGATTGTGTCTGTTGGAGGGTGATTTTAAATAGCTAAAAGGAACTGTTTGGTACAATGCATAGAGACTGCAGAAAGTGGCTTTTGCTGTGTAGTGGTGGGAAGAAAACTACCGAATGGAAGCAATTTTTAGAAAGTATTTTTTTCATCCGATTCTGTTGTTATTACATGATACTTTGATCTATTATAACGTTTTTGTACAGCAACTAAACAGTGTTGTTAGGAAAACAATAGTAGAGGCAATGGTATTTAGTGATCTGTTTCACAGATCATAAAACTGTATAATGTAACTCTAAAACTACAAAGAGATTTAATAAAGTCAGTGTGCAATATGATGCAGAATATCCCAGCAAAACAAATTAAATGTCTGTTTACTAGGAAATAGTCACAGAGCACAGTACTGTGGAAAAACCCTCTGTTGCAGTTATTTGGGTGGGTTTCAACATCACACAGGTCATTGTTTTTAGGTTAGCTGCAATGAGGGCTTGTCTCTGGGTGTGTGACCTGAACAGACTGTGCTCAGGGAGGCAGGAAATGTTAGTAATGCTGGCAATCTGTATATAACCCTCCCAACCCTCCTCAGGTCATAGTGAGAAGTCACCTTTGCCTTCAGAGGCTTGGGTAATATGTCATTCATTCTCCATTTACTTTAAACATTTATTTATGTATGTATGTATGTATGTATGTATTTATATATTTATTTATTTATGGGAGTTAGCTGTTATGAACTACAAAGGGCATTGTGACTGTAGATTACAGTGAAAAGAATGATATTCATGTATACAAATATAATTTAGAAGATAAATGTTTTGTGATAATTTTATTCATCTAGACCTTCAAATATTTACCAAATCATTAAACGTCGATTTTCAGTAGTTATTCACAAAGCAAGATAAGTTTTTTTTTAGTGCTTTCTGGTTCTCAAACATCTCCTTCTGAGTAAAACAACATTAAACTACTGCAAATAAATCCAAATATTCACATCTCTGGACAAGGCCATTTTCCTAACTTTTTATTCTGACACTTTATTTTGGCTTAACATGAGGAATTTAATTGTTTTTCCACAGCTGATCTTCTGAGCATTTCAAGCTGAAACTATGACATATACATATTCTCCACAAACACTGAAAATCACTCATCTTCTTCTCAACCCACTTCTTAATCAACCTCAGCCAAAAGATCAATACCCTGCGAAGGACAATCCAATCAACCACTCATAATAAAGGACCAATTAAAACATAATCCATTTATCTATCACCTTTAATAAGCATATTTAATTTTAAATGTTTTTCTGCAACATCCTGACTATCTATAATGAGAATGTCTCCTTCAAGGGCAGTGTGGCATAGGTGCTGAAAGCACCACTCAGAATCCCCAAATAACGGATCCACCTTTCCTCCTCATTATGAACTCAGCAGCACAGTGTTGACCTGTGACAGAACTAACCTCATTGAGATGCTAAGCGTTCTCTCACCTTCTAGAGACTGAGTCTGTCGACCATGTTAGGGCAATGAGGGAGTGCCCGTCAAACACTGCTATCTGAGCTTTGATGTACTACTAAGTGCACACATCCTTAATGGCCCTTGGCTTTGCTGTGTTAAGAATAAAATAAATCTTACTGCTGTCACTTGGAAAATTACAAAAAAGGATTGTCTTTCAACCTATAGAATAAGCAGAAAACACAACCTTTTCAAAGGCTTTAAATGAACTGGCAAAGATCACCTTGAAGACATTCAAATGCACAGCGATGATTGATGTTTCAGCAAAATTCCTAGTAGTGGAGATAAATAAGGTCTGTACAGTGCTAAATGCTGTCATAATCACTTGGCACGACAACTGCCAGGTGACTATATGAATTTATGCTGCTTAGACTCGCATTATAAAACAATTTCCATACAGTGCAATCAACAAATTAGGGAGCCAATTTATAACAATACAATAAGCATCAACCTCCATTGATGAATAGTACAGCTATTTGAGTCATCCTGCAATGAAAGACTCACTTCAGAATACTTAAACCCGCTCAGAAAAGCCATAAAAAGCAGTTTATTATTACAAGGTGTAAAAAAGCACAGCACAGTTAAATATGTCACATCCCTAGTTTAACTTTTGACTAATTTGTTTAAAAGTGCTGCTTTTATTTTTCCTAATAACTTATAAGTTTGAAAATGCCTCAGTGTGGGGTTGAATCATAAGTCATACAATTGTAAATTATTCAAGATTACACATTCTTTTACATATTTTACATATTCTTCATGTTTTAGCCACTGTAGCATACTTAGAGTGTTATGATTATTTATTACAGTGGCTTTCATAACATATCCAATAACACTCAGGTTTTAAGCATTTCAATTTAGCATCCTTAAGATAAGCCTGGCAAGGTGTTTCCAAATATTAAGCAGTTCATCTTAAGTTGTACTCAAACCACAGGCATTATTTGAAGTGAACAGCCTCTGTCTCCAAACACTCTCCCTCTCACACCCTTAGAAATACACACATACACACACACTGTTATGCAAAAGGGGTTTCCAAATCCGACATCTCACTGCACTCTGGCATCAAAGCCCTTTGTACGAGAGCCGACACCTGGTCCCTCTCTCCTTGCCAAAGAGGCCTAGCGAGTGGGCTCAGATGCCTGGAAAAGATGGGAGAATTTACACCAACCACATTTTGCTCAATACACAATCATAGGCAGGCTATTGGAAGTCCAGGAAAGGACAGACTTTGCTGCCCTATGTTGCCCTTCTGAATCCTACCTCTGCTTCTACTGGCACAGGCATAACATACACCCGCATAAAGACACACACTGTACTCTGTTCATCGCAGTTGATTCATGCATGTTGAAATAAGTGCCAAACAGAACACACCACGCTGCTGTGATAGCATGGTGTATCTAATGGTGCTAAATGAATGTTACAGAGGTCAAAGAGAGAGCATAATAAGTTCTGGATATGAACTAGTTTTTTGCCACTTGAGGGGTTTTGGCTAAAGACTTCAGCCATTTTCTGCCTTGATGCACCAAGTAATACCCCACACAAGTTTTAATACTATCCTTAGGCCGTGTATTTAACTCAGCAAATGAATCCTGTTGTTTGACTTTTTTCTTGTCCAGTAAAATTAAACTATTTTCTAGCCACACTGTATCTTATGAAAGAAGCCAGGGGGACATTTTGCAATATTAGGAGGGTTTTTTTTTTTCATTTTATTTCTTTTTTTGTACTTTCCATTTATCAAATATGTTGTTAGTTTGTCACAAGACATGACCTTCACCTGTATCTTTGATGTTGCAGAGGAATGGAAAACATTGCCCAAGATCTTTCAAAACTTCACAGCCTCCACAACCATGCATGCATTCCACTGTTGATTTAGGTTATATGTCTTTGGTCTGCATTCTCTTTATTTATACAATACTTCTCATTTTTTTGTGTTTTGTGTATAAAAGCTTCTATGAAGTATCCAGAAAAATGTCTGTCACTCAGCCTACCTGATATATGTTGCACAATGAGGCATATAATCAAATTATATGAACACATAGGGCTCCAAAGCATCAGGGTGCCGTCGTTCTAGACACTCTGGTTGAAGTGTTTATTGTAAACTCAAAAAAAAAACAACCAAAACCACATGTGAACACCTACAACAGAGCACAAATTGAACATGAATGATTACAAGGAACCACAAAATGACTACAAAGAATACAGAACAACAACAACAAAGAGAAGCAAATCACTACAAAGAGACTCAACTGGAAATGGACAGAAATTGATGAAAAATAATACAAAATGAACACAAATAGATGCAAAAAACAACGTCGAACAGACAACCATGAAACACAAACAAATACTAAAAGATGAACAATGCCCATCAAAAGACAGGATTGATTAACAAAACAAGCCAAACAACCACATTAAGGTTGAAAACATCCAGTCACAAACTATGACTAAACAGAAATAAACTATGACCAATAACAGACTGAACAAAAAACAAATCAGTGTTGGTAGCTGACTTTTTGTGTCCCTCTAATGCTCACTTATGATTTCCCCTTTGCTACAAATGTACTGAAGATTTTAAAGCTGCAGCATCCCAAAACAAGCAAGAAAGACAAACAGAAACAAGCCCTGTAATTTTAGACTTGTGTATGTATAGAAGTTCAGTATCTCATATGTATAACTGGGTGATGGATAACCACTAAGTTGCATGCCAAGAACTGCTGCCTCTGTAGCTGATGTATAGCCACCCTATAGTCACTGTCTGCCAGCCTGCTCCCTCTTCACTGCAAATAACTCGATTTCACAGTTTCTCTTTGTCTTTGACATTTTTTATACCAGAGATGTTGTATTCTTCTTCAGACAGTGCTATAGCTGAACAGTGAGGTGAGTGTTACTGTGTGCAGCATGTGTGTGTGGAGGTGTATGAGGGTTGTCCTTTGTCTTAAAATTTTATTTAGCCACGTTAGCTTAACACTGACCATGTTACAAACTGTCTGTCAAGTGAAATCGTAACAACAATAATTTTTGACATAAACTGATGACAGGGAGTCATTGCCTGTGTTGACAGGAGATTTTCTGAACATGCTGTCTAATCTGTGCACCGCAGAACTTCAGGTGACATTTTCCCTTAGGTGCCAAGGAGGCTGCCATTGTACAACCCACTGGAGTCTGTATCTGGCTGATGGTTGTACGAGCTGGAATCAATTGGATTTTTGCTGTGGTTGTGGACCACCTTTGGGGTTTGCTTGCCTACAGGCATTGCTTTGCCTCCTCAGCTGTTAGGCTGGGCATTGGGCCCTCCGTGAAGCAGAATAGTGGAGCACAATGTTAATCTCTCCCCTCTGCTGAGTCCCAGCTGTGGCTCTGCGTCCCCACTGGGCCCTTTAATGTGGAGGGGAGCAGCATGAATCTCTGCTATTAGTACAGCCATGGAAAAACAGCCACAGTTACAAACCATTCAAAATGATGCTGGCTCTTTCTTTAATGAATGAATTGAAGTACACTGTGTAGTACAAACTTCTGTAGAATGTTGTAGATATGGGTTGCACAAATCTACACCTATTACTTACTCTGAAGTAGATTTCTTTATATAGAAATAATGACAGATTCATACATAAACACATCAAAAAAACCTTCAAAATTGATATCGTTCTTATCCAGTGGTTTGCAGACTCTTGTAGTGGACTTTAGTCTTGAACACATTCAGCATTTTTTTCAAAAAGAAGCCATAATATGAAATAGACATTCAGTAACCCTAATTATCAGAATGGACCTAACAGTTAATAAGTCTATTATCCGTACTTCCTTAATAATTCCTGAACCAAAAACACCATGATTATTATTTTAGAATCATCTAGGAGATACTAGTTCAGTGACTCATTAGGTATAATTAGTTATTTGTTAATATATTTATCTCTAAACTTTTGACTTAATCAATCCTGAATAAATCAGCAACAAACCCTGGACATTTTTTAATTCAGTGTCAGTGATTACTAGTAAGAAACTGCTAAGTATGATGTTTCACTTTAAAATATGGCACACATGAATGGTAGCTAATCCTTAAGCAATGATAAACTATGGAATTACTATTCATTAATAACACAAAAAAACAAACTTGAGTCGGTGTTATCAGTACTGAATAAGTAGCCACTGAGTGTTGGAATCAGGAATGACTCATAAAGAGAGTAGGGAGTTTCAAAGATATACAGATAATCGTAGGGTAATCATGAACTACTAATCCAGTAATGTAACATATCCCAGCCAAGTCTTTATTAGGTCAAATATTCATACAATATAGTCTCTGGAAAAAGAGTAACTAGGAAGAATTGATAAATAATTCATTAATCAACAGACTGCTCCTGATTTGTTCCTCAATGAATTTACACTAACTATACAATTTTTGTTTCTTTATTAGCTACAATGTAGTGTAGCTTTTAAGGTTATAAGCTGTGTGCCTTACAATATCAGATAGGTAAAGGAAAGTATGTTCAGTCAACAAATGCAAAAGGGTTAAAAATTGAAAAACCACAAAAATGATTTCAAGATGATAAAGCTTGGCAGCTGACTTCAAAAACAGAAATTAAATAATAATTGGACCCTTCATTGATCATTGTGCTTCTACTATGTTTGTCCTCTCACCAGGAGGTCAGAGCTGAGCGACAGGTATGGGGAACTGGCTTGGATTCTGCATTTTTACGCTGAGATACTTCAGTAAGATGGATGCTTGCCAAAACAAGGGCTTGAACTCTTGTCCTCTTCTTGACTAATTGTCTCCCTATTTACAATGCCACCTTTCTGCTCCAAATAAAAAGACCCCAAAAGTAGCCAAAGAAGAAAAAAAAAAGGTTGAATGAAAATGGTTCATGTTGTACCTTGTAGTTTTGATATTTGCTCTATAAAACTATCTCCTATAAATTAAAGGTTTAAACTATCAATGAAATAAATTTAGAAGAACTCATTCAATTCCTGCTTTAGAAATTGCTTTTTATATAAAAAGAACACATACAAAAGTAAGTTCACTATAAAAAAGGATACTAACAACATCCAGAGAATTTTTATATATGGAGCCAGAGGATACTTTGTCATTGTTATCTTTAATAATCCATAAGGTCTTTGAGCTACAGATAGCATAGTCTGAGGCTTGGTTGCTAATCGTGAATTCACAGAAATCTATTCAGAGAAAGGCAAATATCAAAAAGTCTTGCCCTGCCTTCTCCATTTTCTCATTAGGCAGATAGATGGGAGATAGCTAGCATTGAAAGAGGTGGAGGCAAGAACAGATTAGTCTCCCTTCACAAACAACCACATATCCTTGACTTTTAATTAAAAATGCCACCGCAATTAGACACGGTAGTTTAAAGAACTGCCGAAATAAAAAGAGTTCAGGCATGCTATAAAGGCAATCCGGTGCTGTTCCAGAAGAAGAAAGCTTTTCACTTTTCTTATTGTGAATGTGTTTTTTTATTATTATTTTTAAAACGGAAACTTAAATCGGCTTATGGGTTTTTCGCAAAAGCACTGCAGTAGGAGCAAAAGAGGAGGCAGAGAGGAGAAAATAGAACTCAAAGTCATCACAGTGGATACAAAGGACGTTGAAGATTGAGGTCAGGGTAGGAGGAAGACTATTCTGTCGGCACAATAAATGAGTACAATTAATCAACAGTTAATGTGAATCACACCATTTATCCATCTAAACAATCTGGTTTCACCAAGTCACATTACTGAAGTAATGAATCTGTGTAACTCTGACATTTGAAATACTTTAAAGAAGGACAACAGCCAGCAGCACACAGCATAAAGCCATCAGCTAAACATGAGTAACACCAGTGCTCTTTTCTGCCTCTGAGTCATGCAAGTCGTGATCCTGGAAATAGCAGTAGTACGTATTGTAAAAACAGAAACTAGGTCTACTGGTCTGGCGCACTTGGAATTTTTATTTAACAGTACTATAAAAATTCAGTAATTAAGTATTTATTAGAAAAAGATTTCAAAGATGATGAGCTTGTTGTGTATATTTATATACTGAATATGAAATTATATATAAAGAGAGAGAGCTATCCTTTGTGTTTTTCTCAGTTGTTGTGTTTACCCGTATGCTGAACAAATGAGAGAAAATTCCCAATCTTATCCCAATCTTATGCAGGTTTTTCTGATTTTTTACAATGGAATAACAAATCAGTCTTGGTGATTTAGTATTCCCCTGGGTAATTGATTTTCTGGAGTGGTGACCATGTGGAGAAGCAAAACAATGAGCAAAGCTCTTAACAGATGCTGTAATTACCTTAGCAGACTCACACAAGAGCATGAGCACACAGGAGTAGTAACAACACCCTCTGTGATCTACCACTCACTGAAAGGGAAGGGCAGACTTCACTTGACATCTTGACAAACAATGTAATGGACCATCTAACTACACTGCAGAGCCATAGGAGAAACAAGGAGTGGGTATAATGAATTTTAACACCTGTCAAACATCATTCCATGCATCACAACCCAAATACATCAAATATTGTATAGAATACTTTTAGCCAAAAAAAGCTTTTGGTGACTATTTGTTCACCCTCTACAGACTGAAATATCAGTGACCTTCTCAGGATAACTTATAAAACATGATGACCTAGTTTTTCACAACCATCAGGTCAAAATTATTGCTAATAACACACCCACCAGTCTCAACTGCACTCGAACCTCACTAGAAAAATTCAGTTGGTAAATGAAGGTAAACACTGAAATCAAAGGCTAGAATTTATATAAGACTTCACACATGAAAAAGTATCTCCTAATTCATGTAAAACCTCTTGAACTAGTAAGAATGTACTCAAGTTTATAGTATCTCATCCATGCTATAAGCCACGACCAATTCATTAGTTAATGCAACAACTTTTTGTTTTGTGTTTGTTTTTTTTGTTTAGTTTAGTTTTGTTTTTCCAACAAGCATCTCCAGATATGGTTATGTTACCAAAAAGTAAAGTCCTTCTAAACTAAACTGTGTACCTCAAGGCATTATTCAGATGTTTTTCTTTGTTGATTATGTCTTTGTAAGTATGATGTTAAAAATTTTGAATAGCATGTATAAAGTATTGCCAAAACAAACACAATCTCACACGTAATTAATTTCGCAACCAGCAATCATTTATTTATCAGTGCTCAAGAGGGACCAGATCAGCAGTATATATTGTCACATCATCACTCCATTTCACTGTTACATGCTAAATTGCCAGTTTATACATCACGCCAAGATTTAATTACCTCAGTCTAATACAGCAGCCATGTAACAAGTGCAAAAATGAGGAAAGCTATAATGTCAAGTTGCTGTTGAACTATTTTAGACCAGAGTGTTTAGTTCATTGCTCTTGGATTATGTGACATGACATGTTTTTGTGTATATCCCCATCCCATAATGCTGGCATAATGTGCTGTCTAGAATAAATGAATGTGAGAAATATATACATACTTTGTTTGCATCAGTAAGAAAAACTTTATGGATATTATTATGTAGCTGCATCCATCCATCCATTTTCAGGGTCATGGCGGGTGGGGGGGGTATCCCAGCTGTCATGGGGCAAGAGGCGGGTTACGCCATGGACAGGTCGCCAGTCTATCACAGGGCTAACACAGAGAGAAAGACAGCCTTTCATACCTACAGCCAGTTTAGACTGGCTAGTTAACCTAACATGCGGGATGAAGCTGGAACTCCACAGAGAAAGTACTCAGCTAGAAGCTAGAGTTTAACCCAGGGCCCTCTTAATGTGATGCAATGTTGCTAACCACTGCACCACTGTGCCCCCCTGTTTATTTATATCTTTAAAAAACCAGGCCAAAATAACCATCTGGCTTGTGTTTACTCTCAGCTAATTACTGTCAATACCCTGTGATGTTACTGTAATATGTACTGATCTGTTGAGCTCTGTACAATAGCAATCTGTTTTAATGACCCAAGAAAGGACAAATAATAGATTTCAAGATGCGTTAGCCCCTTCTTTTGAAAGCGCTGAGATACTGTATATATTCTCTCACTTTCAGCTTGATCGGCCTGTAGGGATTCATCATTTTGTACAGCAATGAAGATGATTAACGGCTCCATCAATTAAAGGGACTTGAAGAAAGGAAGGGAGAACATTAGAGGTGGATGTTAATGCTTGAAGGATGGTTAATGCTTGAAGGAGGTTAATGTGGTGCCATGCTGAGAGAACTTCTTCTTTCCCTTTAGCTGATGTCCCGTATGTATTTTTAAGCTCAAAATGACCTCGTTTCTAGACATTAATATGGCTACCTGATGGCAGCAATAGCTACCCCAACCACTCCACAGGTGTCATGAGACAAATTCATGCCAATAATTATAACTTATAGCAGAAATGTAATCGGGGTTATCCAGAACATTTTGAAGTCATGTTTTGGTTAGGTTCATCCATATACATTTTACTATCAGTAAATGTGTCAGTTTTTTTCAGTCATTTTGAATATGTTTCAATCAATTGAGCAAAAGTGTATTTCTGTGGAAGAATTTAGACAATAGTTGCAGAAGCCATTCACTAAACTTTAAAATGCATAATACTGCTTAATATTTCCTTCTCTTCTTATTTTCACAAGTCTACTGCATCTCAAGTTACGTTACTCGCCTTGCAGCAACAGTGCAAGAGTCTTTAGGGGGTTTATGTCTTAACCGTTAAATGTCCACACCTGACAAGATGTAATGAAGGCTTGCCCGGGTTGGATTAGGATGGCTGCCACTTCTTGATATTCATGTGTCACCGGTGTTTTCCTTTACGCTTTTCCCATAGAAGTTAACTTACTGTGTACTATTGGCTACTCCCTTGTATTTTCACTATGGGGCCTCCACAGCAGATTATTCCTCATCAGTAATTTAGCAGAGGTTTTACACTGGGTGCCCATCCTGACTCAACCCTCCATGATGAGAGGGGCTTGCGTCCCCACCTGGAATCGAACCAGGGACCTTTCACTTATAAGGTAAATGTGTAAACCACTACACTACTATGTCTAAAAAAAAATGAAGAAAAATCAAATTGCTTAAAATATAAAAAATCTTTGAAGCAATTAAACTTTATTACTTTTAGGGTTGCAATTAAACAGAACTGGTTCTGTGGAGGCGGAAATGCCTGTTATTACTATGATCTAATCTTCTTTAAAGTAAAATGAAAACAGAAATTTAAACCATTTACAGGACTCATTCATTCATCCTCTTCCACTTATCCAATTCAGGGTCTACTTACACAAATTCTTCCATTCATGATTGATTTTTTTATTTACTATAAACCTGTTATAAAAAATAAAGGAAATGTATCTAATTAAATATTGTTCTAAAGCTTGCATAAAACTATTTTCCTTACAGCTAAAAATCACATCAGATTTTTATGTAATAATGTGTGCTGTTCCTTTAACAACATAAGAATTGTCAAGCCATCATCTCTGCACTTCATGTGGACACTCTGCATGTCCGCTGTTGCTGCCAACACCCTGAAGTCACTAGATGCTGTTTACCAGAGTGCTTTTTGATTCATTGCACAGGACCGTGCCAGAAACCTCTACTCTCCTTCTACAGTACTGTTATTGCAGACACCACTGTGAATATATAGTACACTGCACATACTGTACTGAAGTGCAAACAAATATCATCCACACCAGCTAGTTCAGCTGTAAGAGATTGTCAGAAGTTGATGTGCTAGTGCTGCACGCCCTTTAATCACAGGCACATCATGGTGACAGAGCCTTGTGTAGTTTAATAAAACCCCAGGAACAAAGACAATCTCTTCTAAACTATCCTTCTCACACTGCATCTGCGAGCAGGGCTTAGGAGAACTGGTTATTACCATCTCATTGAAGAGGGACCCCGCAACAGCTTGTAAAGTTGCTTGGCATCATGTCCTTACTTCACTGTATGCTGACAGCTCAACCATCAAAACCACAGTCTTTTCTTTGGAGGCTGTTTCAGTTATTCACTCTTTCCTTAGAGTGTCAGTGCTGTCTCTCTGCTGACAACACCCCTGCCTTCCTTTTTTAAACTTTCTTTGACATTTTCAGTCTCTTCTTTCTTTCTGCCTGAGATGGGCAGGTACCCGAATTTCAGTGAAGTTCAGAGTCAAAGAAAGATGGAAAAATGTAGAATGAAAGAGTGATACATCAGGTTCACAGAAAAGGTCCTTAAACATTTTTTCACAACAGAAAGCTTAAATGAGTCCCCTGACTAAATTGAATAATCAAAATTTAAATAAGCCTAATCTAAAGCTGTTAATAAAAACAAGCCTTATTGTGAGTTTAAGGAAATACGATTGTTTTAATGGAATAGAAAAG
>VUQH01016828.1:8785-19294 GCA_015106775.1 Etroplus canarensis | reverse complement strand
GCCAGATCTGTCCCTTGCCACAATTCTGTCTCTGAGCTCCTTGGGCAGTTCCTTTGATCTCATGATTCTCATTTGCTCTGACATGCACTGTGAGCTGTAAGGTTTATATAGACAGGTGTGTGCCTTTCCTAATCAAGTCCAATCAGTTTAATTAAATACAGCTGGACTCCAATGAAGGAGCAGAGCCATCTCAAGGAGGATCAGAAGAAATGGACAGCATGTGCGTTAAATATGAGTGTCACTGCAAAGGGTCTGAATACTTATGACCATGTGATATTTCAGTTTTTCTTTTTTAATAAATTTGCAAAACTTTCTACATTTCTGTTTTTTTTCTGTCAAGATGGGGTGCTGAGAGTACATTAATGAGAAATAAAATGAACTTTTTTGATTTTGGCAAATGGCTGCAATGACACAAAGAGTGAAAAAATTAAAGGGGTCTGAATACTTTTCGTACCCTCTGTATTCCACGATCAACTGTAAGTAGTAATGTTGCAAAATGGAAGCATTTAAGAACTACAGTAACTCAGCCACAAAGTGTTAGACCACATGAAGTTGAAGAGCAGTGTCTCACAAGTTCTGAGGCACATTGTGCATAAAAGTCACCAACGTTGTGCTGACTCAGTTACTGCAGAGTTGCAAACTTCCTCTGGCATTAACATCACCACAAAATTGTGCATCGGGAGCTTCATGGCAAGGGTTTCCATGGCCAAGCAGCTGCTTGCAAGCCTTACATCACCAAGGTAAAAGGTAAAGTCCGTTGGGCTTTTACACCCGAGTCTACAAGGCTCATCGGGCCGGAGCTTATCCCCGGTTTCTGTAGCATGTAGCGACTTAAGAGTTGGACTCCTCCTGGATGGGATGCTAGTCCATTGCAGGTTACCCTACCAGTATTTTACTGCTGGGTGGACAGAGGCACACTTGCGGATGGGACTTTGCCTAGGGGTCTTGGCACGGTGGGGGTCTGACTGGGATTTGAACTCATGACCTCTTAGTCATAAGCCCTGCACCTTAACCATTACACCACCAGCCCCGCTATATCACCAAGCACAATGCCAATTATTGAATGGAGTTATGTAAAATACATTACCTTCCAGAGCAGTGTAAGCATATTGTATGGAGTGATGAATCACACTTCCGTATTTGGAAGTCTGATGGATGTATTTAGGTTTGGTAATGTTACCTGCCTGACTGCATTGTATCAACAGTAAAGTTTGGTGGAGGACAGATAATACTATGGGGTTGCTTACCTGGGATCAGCCTGGGCTCCTTCGTTCCAATGAAGGAAAGTCTTAATGCTTTAGCTTACCAAGACATTTTGGACAATTCTATGCTTCCAGCTTTGTGGGAACAGTTTGGGGAAGATGCTTTTCTGTTTAGTATGACTGTGCCCCAGTTCACAAAGTCCATAAAGGCAAGGTTGGATGAGTTTGGTGTGGAAGAACTTGACTGGCACATAGCCCTGACCTCAACCCTATCAAACACTTTGGAATGAACAAGAATGCAGACTGCAAGCCAGGCCCTCCCGTGTCTCCTGTTATTGTTTGAATTTGCAGCAGCTCTTCTGGATGAACAAGCAAAAAAAAAATCCCACACACACATGCCAAAATCTTGTAGAAAGCCTTCCAAGCAGAGTGGAAGCTGCTAAGGTGGGACTAACTCCATATTAATGCCTATGGATTTAAAATGGGAAGTCATAAAAGCTCATGAAGGTGTGACGTGGAGTTGGCCGACTACTTTTATCCATATAGTGTAGACACGGTGGAACAGACTTTAAACACAACAGTCTTACTCATTAGCACATTTTAGAGTTCAGATGGCTAATGTAGCCAGAAAGACAGACAACCTTAGCATTCATTTGGAGTCATTTGGGCCCACCCAGTGCGTGTAAGGCCGATGTTAACTCTTTTTGCAATGTGTGTTAAATATCTGTTCATGTGCGTTACCAAGATTATGCAATCAGGTTGAATTTCTTGAAACTTGGTGTAGAGGTAGAGCACAGACAAAGGAAGAACTCCTATTTCGAGTTTAGCTGCAGGGAAAGTTGATCTCAAATCTTATAATTGGTCTTGTAAAAAAAAAAAAACCTATTTAATGTTTAAGCAATGACAGAAATTTAGAGATTTTTATTGTTAGTGCATGAAGGACAAACGTGTAGTAAGAGACACTGAACACATACAGTGTAATTAGCAACAGGTTCATGGCAATTTGCTGCTGAATGTACGTCACTAACTGATGCTATTAAATTACATTACCGGATCTCATGCTGGATTTTAAAAACAAGGTGCATCCAGAGAGTTAAAACATTTTTAAAAATCTAATGAAAACACCTAATATAAAGTGTAGTCCTTCAGATTCCAAACCCATCATTCAGCCTCCAAGTGCTGTTGTTGTCTCAGTGCCAAAGTGATTTCCCATTCATGGCCCAGTGTAATGCACATACTGCTCACCAGGTGTCTCATTGAGTGCAGTAGTTCAGCATTTCATTGCATGAATTGTCCTCTGGGACAGAACACAGTGTTAGAAATTCATTGAACAGGACGAGAAAACTGCCTTCTCACTCCGACTCCTCTCTCTTTGTCTCTTGCATACATGCTCTCCATCTATTTTTTATTTCAAGAAAACATTATAACACAGCAATTTTAAAGCCATAAACAGGCTTAAGGTTAATGAAAAACATTCTGTGCATGTAATTTATTCTTAAATGCAGGAAAATATCATTATTTGGATTTTTGCTGTACTACCTAGAGCTAATTTGCTTGTTTTAATTGTGTCTAGCATATGGTAAATTTTGATGCTATTTGTAACTACCCCTCTCTCACGCAGTCTCTCTCTCAATTCCTTTCAGTCCACAGTAGTTGTTCAGACTCCTCTTCTGTTGGGAGTCAGAAGGAGGGGGGATCTCCAGCATCTGGGAGGGACCCCAGGAGAAGCTCTGGATCAACAAGCTACTCGCAGGTGGGCTAAAAGCATAGACATGTAACACACACTAAAAAGCCATGTGATCCAAAGTGAATGAAAGCAGTTTTTATTTGCAGAAATTTCTCAACACTTCACCACTGTTAAATATAGATGTGAAGTGAGAAATGTGGTCTTCTGTCCGCTGTAACCAGGGCCTCTTTTTAATGGCAGAATGTTTTCTAGAACCATTTTAGGAGTGGGACCTTTGCTGCAAAAAGTCCCTTTCTGGTAGCCGGGGGTTTGGTTTCCAGTGTTAAACATGCTTAAAGCCAACCCTTTAAACTCCTACAAACATAACTTTGTCATTAGTATCAAGATGCCAAACATAAACGCCCACATACCAAGTTCAAATCTGAACTGCATGCCACCTATTTCTCTTTCCCTTAGTGTCTGGACTGCTGGCTGAAGGCATAAAAATTAATCAAGAACAAAGATTGTTTTTCCATGCATTTTTTCTGCATTCTTTAGCAGACAGCACAAAGATTTAGGGATAATATACAGTAATACAGTAGACTTCATTTACAAGATAAACATAGCTGTCAGGTCTGAAAAGTAAAGTGAATGGGGAAGTGTCTAAACCTTGAATAAGCAGTGATTACCCCTCGTTGCAAAAATAACTGTACAGAAACATATGAGAAAATCATCCTACTTCTCATTTGTTTTATGACCTTTTTCAGCATTTTCCTGATGAGTTTGTGGTCTGAATGGCTAGTTTCAAGTCATATTTAAAAAACCACAATGTTCATTTTCTAAATCATTTCTGAATTAAAGTAGATGATGAAGCAGGGTACGATTTAGGGCTACTGACTGTACTTACTATGGTATGATTGTGCAGTTTCCCCCAGTTTCTCAGTGAGATCCACCCCTTGCTTGTGACATCTGGTTTCAAAAACCCAAGACGATGACAGCCAAAATGTTTAGCTTGAGGCTTTAAAGTGGCAGTCCACAAACCAGTGGGCAAAGCCCATCTTTTATACGCTATATGGACAAAAGTATTGAGCCATCTGCACATTACATTTACAGGAGCTTTTATGGCATCCCATTCTAAATCCACTGGTATTAATATGAGGTCGGTCCCCCTTTGCAGCTAAAACAGCTTCCATTCTTCTGGGAAGACTTTCTACAAGATTTTGGAGTGTGTCTGGGAATTTTTGAATATTCATTCAGAAGCGCATTTGTGAGGTCAAAAACTGATGTTGGGCAAGAGGGCCTGGCTTGCAATCTCCATTCTAGTTCATCCTTAAGGTGTCTGATGGGATTGAGGTCAGGGCTCTGTGCAGGTCTGTCAAGTTCTTCCAGACCAAATTCATCCAAACTTTATGGATTTTGCTTTGTGCTCTGGAGCACAGTCATGCTGGAAGAAAAATTACCTTCCCCAAACTATTCCCACAAAGTTTGAAGCATAGAATTGTCCATTACATCCTGGTAAGCTAAAGCATTAAGGATTCTTTTCACTAGAACATAGGAGCCCAGGCAAACCTCAGAAAACAACTCCATAGCATCATTCCTCTTCCACCAAACTTTGCTGTTGCCACAATACAGTCAGAGAGATAACTTTCTCTTCGCCAAACCCAGACTCACCTATCAGACTGCCAGATAAGCATAATCCATCACTCTGCAGAACACACTTCCACTGTTCCAGAGTCCAGTGGTGGCATGCTTTACGCCACTTGTGATGTAAGGCTTGAATGCAGCTTCTTAGCCATGGAACCCCATGCCACGAAGCTCCCAGTGCTAACATTCCAGAGCTGATTTTAATGGCAGTGGACGTTTGGAAATCTGCAGTAACTGAGTCAGCAGGGTGTTGGCAACTTTTAGTTACTATGGACTATCTGGAAGGGAAGAATGGTGGCAATACGTTACAGTACCAGGCTCATGTTCAGTGACCTCTTTAGAATGATCCATTCTTTTACAAATGCTTGTAAAGGCAGATTGCATGGCTAGGTGCTTGATTTTTATGCAAGTGTGGAAATGGGACTGAATGAAACACCTGAATTCAATGATTAAGAGCTGTGGCCTGATACAGATGTTCATATATTGTATGTAGTCTCTGCATGTACCCTAGCAAATGAACTCAACCTGGAGATAGCACAGTTTTATGGTCAGCATGTCAGATCTCAAAGGCCTTATCTTTATCAGTTGTTCTTTTGTTGTGAGATGCATTCATTAGCCCTTTTAAAACACTTCTTTTATGTTATATTCTGTACATAAGAAATAACTGCTGTGGAAATGTTTCCCAACCTGTTTACATAAACTCATCCATCTTTTTCTTTAATAATGTATGTATTTTGGATGAAACTGTCAGTCATTTGTATCATAGTGGTGGTATGTTGAAGAAACTCATACAGTTACACTGAGCTGATTTGTATTAAAAAGGCATCCGCTGAACAGTAAAAACATTTCTGTGTGTTTGTAAAGTGAAAACGCTATGCATATATCTAGCTGTAAGCAAACAGCAATACCTGCCTACCATCTCCATGGTAGAGTTTAAATGAATTTGTTCAGTATGCACGCACACACACACACACACACACACATTCTCACAATCTCCTTATCTAGCAAACAGAATATGACAGATTGGCAAACAGACAGCGCTGGGAACAGATTGACAGACAGACGGACACACACAGCCCAAACAGATAGGGCAAACACGCAGACAGCGATATGCACATATTCAAAAACAGAGGGAGGATTTGCCGCTTGTGCACGAGTGCACGCACATTTTGGTGTGAACGCACTTTAAGCACAGAATATAAAATGTGACTGTTTCTTCCTCCTCAGAGTCAGTCTCCCTCTACAGCTGTGTGACTGTCATCTCAATAACAGTAAGTTTACTCTATTTATCACATATTTCTTTCATGTTTTATCTGTCTGTTGTTGCTCTCTTTTACATCTGCTGCTCATGTCGCTGCATCCCCACATTGCTCAATTTGTGATCTTAAACATTTTACTCATACCTTATTGTGGGGATTCATGTTTAGACTTCAGTATGTTTCATTATTAATATTCTCTTTTCTTTTGGTTTCTTCTTCTCTTTCTGGTGCTTCAATCAGAAACTGGACCTTGGACTTGTTTGAAGCTTTTAAACATCTCTGTTTCACCTCTGGGCAAGCCAAACTGGACTTTGAGGAGCAAGAAGACAATTTTGAACTTCCCCCACATGCTTTCTCTCCCTTCCCCTTTCTCTGTTCATGTCTTTAAAATAAATAAATTGCCAGCAGAGTAAGCGGAGCAGCAGAGCACTGCTTTTCCCCATTTTAAACATCCCAGTGCTGACATCACCCCCCCACCAAAGAAAATCTGCATCCAAAAAGGATCAAAACTGCCCTGTTTAAATGATGACAAGCACCAGCAGGGCTCTCTGCGCTCCGCCATTTTGGATCTGCCAGTCTCAGTTGCTGGCAGAGTCATTGACACCAAAGGCACTTCAGCCACACAGTGCAGCCATTGTCTGCCCCACGGCTCCCCACTAGGCCAAACCACTTGGTCTGAACCACTGACTGCCTGGCTGGCTGACTGTACGCGTCACATGCTCCAGCATCTGATAATAAACAGGAAGTAATATGCAGGGCGTAAATCCACCATTGGATTGCAGATTTAGAATGTATTATGTTCTTTATCATTTTCATAACACAGAATGGAGTACTGTACGCTTTTTTTTTCTTGCCTGTGTAAAAATGTGTGGCATAGCCTAGGTGCGATTGCATCTATGTAAATTAAGCAAGGGTGGTGTGAGCATACACACGCTCACATTCACACACACAGTGTCCCTCAACACATGCAGTCACTCTTATTGTTATAAGACAGTGGGGCACTGTTCACATTCTCATGCCCGCACACTCACTGCGACCAGTTTAGAGCCTGGTACAGTGGCTAAATCAACGACAGGCAAGGTTACATCTGAACACATGCAGTGAGCTTTGCCTTGATGAAGAACAGGAACGATTTACAGTATCATATCTGACTGCTATACATTCTGTTAAAGTGTTTGTTTAAACTAATGGAATTGTTTGTTTTTTATTCACAGTGGCAATGATTTAAAGGCAAAATTGTATTTAGTCTTCTTTAAAGTGTAACTTATATCAGCAACATCTTGGTGCCTTAAATATGTTTTTCAGCATACTGAAGAACCTTTTAAAGTAAGCTGCCATAATCTTTATGCCAAAGGTATAAAATGGGTGACTGTGCAATGATGATTTCTGTACATTTAGTATAGGCCTTCCTGATTGGAATGCTGTCTCCATAAAATGGAGAAAGGTGGGTCTGTTCATTGTGCTACTTTGTGGTTTTACTGGTTATGTTCTTGTGGCCCTAAGACATGAACTACATCTGATTCCATTTAAAGAATTATGTTTATCTTATCTAGCTCTTAGCTTGTTGAATGAATGAAGATGTTTTCCTAGAATATCCCAAAATGATTGTTTTCAAGTTTGTTTATAGTTTTCTTTTCTCTGTGTCAAGATTAGAGTTTGGAAAGTCTGCCTAAAATTGGTTGGCATTGGGTTCCTTGGGAGAGTATTTATGTTCCCAGGGTCCTATGTTTGGCAGTTCGATATTCTTTTAACACACACCAATCCTCCTGTTGTATATAGGTTAAACCCATGTCATATTAAACAAACACGGAGTTGGGGAATATGTTTGTTTGGTTTCCGTTATAAGCTATGTGGCACTGGGGAATAAAGGACTTCATTTATCCTAAATTTTAAAGATATCTGTATAGTTAGCTTAGCACTAAGGCTGCAAATGAGGGCAACAGCTACACTCAGTTCAAATAACAAAAATACTGACAACACAGCTAAAGTTCACTAAGCTTCATTTTGGATGTGTTTGTGCATTCATGTGCAGCTGGTCCATATTCCATATTTGGGAAGTCCTTTCAACTTCGGTCTGATCATGTACTCCTCAGTTGGAAAGTGCAAACAAAATAGAAGTTACAAAGATAGGGTGTTAAAAGAACAGATTGATGTCTGTTTCCAGTACATAATAAATCAATGCTACTTTATCCCACTTCATAGGGTTACTAAAGGGTTGATAATAAGGGACTTTCCTGACTAATATTAGGGTATCTATGTGGACAGCAGCTAATGGTTACAACCTAATGTCATAGTTAAAATTAAATGTTTGGGAAAAAATATTCACAGCTTGTGAATTTGCACCATTAATCAAAATGTTCCTACTATCAACTAAATATTTCCCTTTATCAGCCATTATTTTTATCTCTGTTATCTTTGCTAAAGTTCTTTTTATCTGCTGTTAACTCAATAACAGCTTAAACAAGAGCAATCCGAGGCTGCATATATCTGCCAAGGCTAAACAGCTCTATCTCACAAAGATGAAGTATTCTTCAAAGAAAAATTCTGGATCTGGATTAACTCCAAAAGTTGGGTCAAGTCTCACCATTAGTAAAATGTTCATGCTAATCCCACTAGCGAACAATTAAGAGCAGTCCGAGACTACATACATCTGCCAAGGGCAACAATCTTGGATTTCTGTATTTTCCTAACTGAATCCAGATCCAGAGTACCATCAAAAGTCACTGTTTACCCATGATGGGATTTGGCCCATCATGGGTAAACAGTCAGTCAGGTGATTAGCTTAGCTTTGCTTGAAGACTGGAAACAAAAGAAATTAGCAAAGGAAATTAGTAAAGAAAATTAGCGAGTATACCTTTGTCCACAGTTATAAATTCAAAGTTTCAGTGACTTTAGATGATTTAAATGACCCAAAGGAACAAGTAATACCTTGTTCAATAGCTTATATATATACACACACACACACGCACACACATATTTGTACTGAGTCTGACCAGCTGCTTCCATTTGCCTTCTGTATTTGTGCTAACTTACTGCTAGGTGTAGCTTTGTATTTACCATACGGCAAATTAAGTTAAGCTTCCTATCTACTTTACTTGCTGATATTATAGATAGATAAAATATTGTTTTTCAAAACTAAAAGAACAACAGATAAAAATAAATTTTTATCTGTTGTTCAAGCTAGTGGGTGCACATACAGAATTATTGGTACACAGCTGAGTTGTGCTCTCACTCTCTGAACATGAAATGAATGACAAGAAAACATGCAAAAAGATGCACAAGATATACAGAATGCACCATTTTATCTCATGATGCAGCCCCAAAAAGGTTTTAGTATTTCATGATGTTCATATTTTATGACAGCAAGCATACAGTCAGTAAAACCAATAAGCATGCACTCACTGCTTTGATTGGATAGTAAGTGTATTAAACAATACCATGCTTAAGGTACAATATGAAACCGGCAGGTAGCGAAAGCCAGCAGCAGCGGGAGGTCAAGCTCATGTCTGCAGACAGCAGCAGCAGCGGTTTGTCGCTGTTATCAGATTTAGCACGTTTCATATCTGCATCCAAATTCAAAAATTGCAAATGGCCATTGAGCCGTTTCTGAATCAATATGTAATTTGTTGGCTCGGAGAAGTCTGTACACTTCATAGCCTTTAGCTGTTTGGTACATTGCATTATATTGGAAGCAATGTAATGAACACCATCTTTCATTCTTACTGCAGTATAAATTGTCATATGCAGAATCTCTCACTTTTGTATGCCATTTGGAGGCAGTATTAATGTATAGAAACTTTTCTCTTTTTCCTGTTGTATGGAACACTTTGCCTGATGTTTACATTTTTGAGAGCAATGTGGAACGTTTAAATGCATGATATACTTACTTGATTTTTTTGTTACTTTCACTTTTATGTGTTGAAATAAAACTGGATTAAAGTTCCAAACCTCACAGAAGGGATTTAAGGGGCTGGGTGGGTGGTTGTGCTTGAACCTTGTAGTGGGTCTAACCTCAAAATGAGGCCTGTAACCTTGTAACCCCAAACTTGCTGTAATGAGTGTGGGGTCTCCTCTGAAAGCCAGCTGTGCTGCTGCCTCACAAAACCCCGAATGATTAGATAACTACAGTGCAGCGCCATATCAAATAGTTCCAGGGATCAAATTCTCTAAAGGAGGGAGGGCAGTTTGAGAGCATGAGTGTGTGTCCATCTGTGCATGCGAGGGACATAGAGAGAGGAATGAGAGATAAAGGCTGGGTAAAGAAGGGGGGAGCAACAGGAAGGGGCAGAACTGAGCGAGAGAGAAAGGGAGCGACAGAGGAGAAGGACAGGAGACAGTAGGTGGGAATGATGGGAAATGAGCGAGGGCGAAGGGGCAGACAGACAGAGAGGCACAGTCAAGGGGAGAGCAGGAGCACGAGGGGGGAAAGCAGGCAGGAAAAAAAAGAGGAAGAATAGAGAGGGGGGCTTATAGAAAGAGGGAGACACAAAGTAGAGTTAGAACTTTTTTTCCTAATGTAGAGAACTAAGAGTGAGGGCCGAGAGAGCTGCAGAATGGATGAAGGAGAGAGAGTGAGCGGGGTAAAAGGGGGGATGTTGACAAAGCAGCGAGACTGTGGCGAACAAAGAGAACGTGAAGAGAATGAGTCGGGGGAAACATCAAAGGGATTTTTCAGGCCCGGTTACCGGGACAACAGACATTTGCATGCGATTAGCTTTTTACATCATATTAAGAAGGG
>VUQH01016811.1:8147-26612 GCA_015106775.1 Etroplus canarensis | reverse complement strand
GAACATGTTTCCTCATAAAATGGATGACAATAGCCACGTTTGGCTCCTGCCGTTAGCTTAACGGCCATTATATAGTGCACAACTGAGGCTCAAAACCGCTATGCCCAACTACTCAAAAATTATGATAAAATGCTTCTAAAACTCACAAAACAATGAAGGGTTACCTATAAAATCTCTTAAAAACGTACAGATTACAATTATATCATGGTTTAATCACTCTTACCTGAAAACAGGGGGGAAAGAATCATGAGAATGATTTTGAGTTGCTTCTCTCATGCAGTCGTTTAATGCAGTGAGGAGAGCACGCTAAAGCCCCCTAGTGGAAAATGGAGCCACTACCAGTCGATCCCAGAAAAGGCTTACTAGCCGATTAGTAATGTACAGATCGCAGGTCTCTTGAATACAATAACACAAACATGAATACCGCATGAAAAATAATAACTTTTCAACCCTTCCCTTGCCGTATTTACATGGTTTTTATGCTTATGTAAACTAATATGAATTAGTATTGACCATATACCCTTTTTTTCTGTCAACTCTTCGTCAGCTTATGAATAACAGCTGTATGGAGTCTTTTGGTACCGCCTGGGGGGGGTATAACGGTAATCTTCCAATCTATCACACCTTCAATTGCCAACCAATCCACATAGCACCAGACTCCCATGACCCCTCCTGCAAGTAGTGAGCCCACTGGAGGGCAGACCCACGTTGCTTGTTTGGGCTGAGCCCAGCCAGGTACCTGCCCTGACACCCCTTGCTCAGCCCTGGTTCCAGGGTGGGGCCCCAGTAATCCCATACTGGGCAAGATATGCTGTGTCCTTGAACTTTCAGTCATCATTAGAATCCAACTGGAACACTCTTGGTCTGGCTCTCCACTCAGGACCTGTTTGCCTTGGGAGACCCAGCTAGGAGTTTACAGTAAGGTGCAAACCTCTGGTTAAATTCAAAAACAGAAAGGTCATATTAGATTTTGTCAGAAAACATTGGAAAAGAGCCTGCCCAGATCTAGAAAAAACTCTTTGGACAAAGAAAACCAAGATTAACTTGGTTTGGAAATGAGGGAAACATCGATCATGATCTAAAGCATGCTACATCATCTGTCAAACACGGTGGAGGCAATATTATGGCATGGGCATGTATGTCTGCCAATGGAACCGGATTATTAATGTTAACTGATGAGGTGATGGCACATAGAAGTAGCAGGATGAATTCTAAAGGGTACAAGGCTATACTCACTGCTCGGATTCAGCCAGTTGCTGCAAAACTGATTTGGCACAAACAAAGCAGCAACTGGAGACAGCTGCAGTAAAGGCCTGGGAGAGCATCTAAAGGGAGGAGACACAGTATTTGGTGATGCCCATGGGTTCTAGACTCCAGGCAGTCACTATCTGCAAAGAATTATCATTCAAGTATTAAAACCAATACTTCTATTTAAAATTATGCTAGTTTTTTCATCACTGTTAAGCCTTTGAAAGTTGAAGACTATGTAAAAAAAAAAAAAAAGCAAAAAAACAGCTGTAATTCCTGATCAGTTAATACAGCTCTATTGTCAAACCCTTTGAATTAAAGCTGAAAGGCTGCACGTCGATCAGACTGTGACTCTTTGATTTAAAACCCACTGTGGTGGTGTTCAGGCAAAATTTCAACAATTATACCAGTGTCCAAGTACTTGTGGTCCTAACTGTATAACTATCGTAAACTTTTCTTTGGTTCATTCGGCTCGGTTTCTCACCATCTTGATCATACGAAGCATAATGGTTTGGATAGGCTGAGTCAGTCACAGTAAGGTGCTGATGTGTAAGAAATGAACCCTCTGCTGCATTGCAGGTAGGCCTGTGGGCTGAAGCTAGTTTAATAATCACCAGCTGGACAGGCAATTTCTAGTTGTGGCTGAACTTAGTTACAAGTTTATAGGGAGCAGCTGCACTTGCAGAGTTGGTGATCAGAAGGGATGGGAGAACGATGCACGGCTCACCACCTCCGCTAACCTTCAACATGTTCAGCTTATCCCTCCGCCCAGGGGCCTGTGTACGAGTGCAGTAATTTTAGTCTGAAATACATCTGCGAGACCGCTGCTAACACCAGACCCAACCGCTACAACAACGCCATTCATTTGAAGAAATGAGTCATCTGAAGGATCTGGTAATATAATTGAAGAGTGCAAATTATTAATTTGAGGGAACAAATTGCTACTTTGTGCATGCAATTATCAAAAATTGAACCCTTGATACCTGACGGGCTGGGTATTTTTTAGTCTCTCTGCCTCCCTTTGATAATTAGTCAAACAAAAGTGCAAAAAGCCACAGCGCTTTGATACAAACTGGTCTGCAGACTGAGAGATTTGCTGCTGGGTTTGCACCTCCACCTCCTGACTGTTAAATCTATTTATATGATGCAAACTCAAAGGCCGCTCAGATTGGACTGATGTTGCATAAGCTTGACAAAGTGCTGAGAATAAGCCTGAATCATGTAGCTTCTCCTGAACTCTCCTCATCACACTCCTTCTCCTGTATGTTCCTCTTTTCTCTCCTCCCTGTGGATATTCTCCTACCTTGCAATGATCCCAGCCGCCCCTGTGCTGTCTGCTTGACAGTGCTCTGTCAAGCCCCAGCATCATCTTCCTCCCCTTTAGTTGCCATAGAAACCGACGGCCGTGGAAAAGTACAAGTTGAGTGGATCGTCTGGGTAAAGGACAGCGTTAGTCGGCCACGCCACACCGCGAGACAGCTGCCCAAAAAAAGGGTCTGAGGATGGTTGGTGTTATCTGAGAGACCAAAGAAAATTAGTTTTTTAACACTGCTGAGGTTGGGATAATTGGATGGTGTCAGAATCAAACATTTCTGGTGGTTTTAGAACATTAAAGTCCGTAGTAGTAACTGTGAAGCCTAGATTCATTAGTCACATGTCCTCCCCAAAGTCGCAAACACACAAAAAAAAAGCCATTTCTTTTCAGGCAGAGATCCAGGAACTGTGTGTCGTGCAGAAGCTTCAAGTGCAGTTAAAAAAAAAAAAAAAAAAAAAGTTTCCGGCACAGTCAGGCTTGTTTTTGTCACTTTGCACTGAAGGCAACGCAAATTAGGAGGAGGATGCTGTCAGATTCTTAAGCATTTGCATTTCCAGCATCTCAAACGCATATCTCTGTAAATTTAAAATGGAACCGAGTCTGACTTATGTACACTAAAATGTTTGAGTGTAAAAACCCTGTGCCACTTCATTAGGTATACTAACTACTTGTTAACAGAAATATCTAATCAGACAGTCACATGGCAGCAACTCAGTGCATTCAGGCAGGCAGACGTGGTCAAGACGACCTGCTGAAGTTCAAGTCGAGCATCTGAATGGGGAAGAAAGGTGATTAACGTGACTGAATGTGTCATGGCTGTTGGTGCCACATGGGCTGTTCTGAGTACTTCAGAAACTGCTGGGATTTCCCCACACGGCCATCCCTAGGGTTTACAAAGAATGTCTAAAAAAAGAGAAGATATCCAGTGAGAATTAGACCTCTGGGAGTAAATGCCTCGTTGATGCCAGAAGAGAATGGTTGGACTGCTTTAAGCTGATAGGACGGCGACAGTAATTCAAGTTGTTACAACCAAGGTATGCTGAAGGGCATCTCTGAATGCACAACACGTCGAGCCTTAAAGACGATGGGTTACAGCAGCAGAGGACCACAGTGGGTGCCTGAACACTGTCAGCTTAGAGCTGAAAACTGGGTTGCACAGTGGTTAGCACTGTCACCCCACAGAAACAAGGTTCCCGGTTCATACTGTGGCTAGCCCTTTCCATGTGCATGTTCCCCCAGTGCTCCTGCTTTCCTCCAGGTATTCCTGCTTCCTCCCACCGTCCAAAGCGAAGATGTGTGCATTCTGTTAAGTGCCGATTCTAAATTGGCCGTGGATGTGACTTAGATAAAGTACTTAGAGTGAATAGGATAACATACTGTACAGTTAAAAGGCAACTTGTAGTCTAAAGCACTATGACTAAGTACACTGATGCTCCAGTTCACTCCTCTGTGTCTTTGGATGGTGGGAGGAAGCCGCCAGGGTACCTGGAGTGAACTGGGAGAATCTGGAAACTCCACACATTCCCAGATTCAAATGCAAGGACCTTCTTTCTGTGAGGCAATGGTCCTAACCACCTAGTATTTAGCGTAAACACGTGAAAGCATGGATCCACCCTGCTTCGTCTCGATGGTTCAGGCTGCTGGTGGTGTAACAGCGTGGGAGACTTTGGACAATTTGGACCCCTTAGTACTTACTGAGTATCATTTAAACACCATAGCCTGCCTGAGTGTTGCTGCTGACCATCTTCATCATTATCTAGTCTCTTGTAAATAGTTCAGTTACAACTCCGAAGATATGCAGGAAAGCTATGGATTATAATAAGATGGATAATAAGATGGATGCACATTTTGATGTGAATATTGACCATCAGATACTCAAGCAAGCAGTGTCCCCATAGGGCAGCACTTTACATATTTGCCTTCTTAAGCAAAACGGTTCTGGTTCAATTCTCACCATGGAAGGGATGTGTCTGGAAGGGCATCTGGTGTGAAATTTCTGCCAAATTACCAATGTGGATTAATGTGCTATGGCAGCCCCTTGGGGAAAAATACAAGGGAGCAGCTGAAGGTAAATTATAAATATTCAACCAAGCCATAATGGAAGCAGTACAGTTGGGTCTATGGTGATTTTGCCTCTGTAACCCAACACAGCAGATTTTTTAATCAAACAGTAAAAATGTGAATAAAGTACAGACTTGCAGCTTTAATTCAAGAATTTTGAGAAAATAATTGCATTAACTGTTTAGGAATTGCAGACAGTTTAGTAAACGGTCCCCCATGTTCAGAGTATTGAGACAAACTAGCATCATGTTAAGTATAAAGATGGGTTTTAATACTTGGATGAAAACCCATTATGGTCATTGACTGCCTGAAGTCTAGAATACATGCACATCATCAAATGCTGTGTTTCCTTGTTTCTTCTCTTGAGACGCTCTGCTGGGCCTTTACTTGCAGCCGCCTTTAGTTGCTGCCTGTTTGTGGGTCTCTACCTTCAGTTTTGACTTCGGTAACTGAAAGTTGCTGGGTTGAGGTCAGGTGACTGACTCGGCCATTAAACAGTATCTTTGCCTTGAGAATTTCTTGGGTTGCTTTTACAGTATGCCATGGTTCATTATTCATTTTGCACTGGCAAATCAGTTTTGCAGCATGTGGCAGAATTTGAGCAGGGAGTATCACCATGTACACTTCAGAATTCAGCCTGCTACCTCTATCGGCAGCCGTATCGTCAACAAACACAAGGGACTCTGTTCCACTGGCGGCCATATATTCCCGTGCCAAAACATTGCCTCCACTTGTCATGATTTGACAAGTGGAGGCAAGGACCCAAAATACAGGATATAGTTTATGAGATTTCTTCACAGTTTTTACAGAAGGCTTTACAGAATGTTCAGTATATACAGAGTAGCCGGCAGGCAGGTAAGTAATTTCAGTCCAAGGAATACAAGGTAAGTGTAAGGGATTTATCCTCAGCTGAACTCAAGTTGGACACAATGCTTTGGCTGTGTGTGTGTGTGTGTGTGTGTGTGTGTGTGTGTAATGCTGGCTGAGCGAGTTCCAAAATCTACAGGACAAGGTTACAGGTTAGATTCCATGGAGACTTCAAGAAGGTGCCAAGGACCCAAGGGTTACAGAGACATTGAGCTGGAGGCCAGCACACCAGGGAGGATACTAGAGAGGAAATGGTAGAAGCCATTAAGTTACAGCAACAGGAGAATACTTATGTGTGCACAATTCTTAGGCAAGTTGCATTTTTGAGGATTTGTTTTATTATTTAACAACAACAGCGCTCTTGGTCAATCCAAACTGTTAATGAACCTCAAAACTGAATATTTAAGGGACTGAAAGTGAGGTTTTGGCTTTTGTATGAGAATATCTGTGTGCACAATTACACAACTCAAAGAAAAACAAAAATATTCCCATCTGTTAAAGTGAGAATAATAAACAAACAACTCAAACTTTACAAATAAACATTTCTGACATTTCAAAAAATAAATCAGTGACCAATATAGCCACCCTTCTTTTGAGATTTTTTTTCTTGCATTTTGAGATAAAAAATCTCTTTTACAAGGGTGCCCTGGCCAAGACAAGAGCAGCACAAATAAAAAAAACAGACAACAGAATACAACTTATACAATATAAAACACATAAATGATGAAATTTGGACCACAACCGCACAGACCCCAGCAGTCAGCAGAGGGCAACCCAGACCAACCAAACACCCCACAGCCCCCTTTTGAACGTTAGAGACCTGGGGCCACAAATCCTCAGATCAACTACGTGCCCGCCCCCAAGAGAGGATTACAGGAGGCCCCTGAGAGAGCCTTAGGGGTGAGAGCTCCAGAGACCCAAAGCTGTGACCAGCGAGCCCAGCCAGAAGCCAGCCACCCCAAATACGCGTGGCACACAGGGTCCCGCAAGCAGGAGACCCACCCTGACCAACAGCAGGGGACCTTCCCCCAACCAGGGAGGCCCAGGCTACCCCCAGACAACAACTCCCCAGGGGAGTCGGGAGCCTAATCATGGCCTCTTTTACTTTCATCATCATCTCTTTGAACCTCAGCTTGAGCGTTCCAGTGAACAGGTTCAACACTTGGAATCAACTCCAGATCTTTAATCCGCTTAGTTTGTCAGGGAATAATGAGGGAACAGGCCTCACGCCACAGTGAAACGGTTTTTTCTGTCAGCTGTCCCATTACTTTTGAGGCTCTGCAATGTAATTCTTTTGTCAGACTCCTTGAATTAAAGCTGAAAGTCTGCACTTCAATCACGCTCTGATTTAAAATCCACTGTGGTGGTGGTGACTCTACATTTAAGCATCCATTATTCAAATTTAAGGAGAAAACAGCAGTTTATCTTTATTAATCAGCAAACAGTGCATTAATTACCAACAGGTTTGTTTAAAATTATCTGCCCTTGTTTCACCATCTTCTCCCAGTTTTGAGCCACGCCTACAAGAACATTGGCAGCTGTCATCTTAAGTTGTCTTCTAATATGATCGCTGAAGCGGTACCTTCCCTCAGACACGATGCTGGCCATGTTAACGGACCTCTGTGCAAAAAAACAAGTACGCGCACGCCCGCTGGAAAAGTGTAAGCCTGTTATGTTGACTTTCACAGCACAAATAAAGGTTTCGAGCTTTGCCACGGAAGCCTCTGTAACACCACAGCAGTCATCGCAGCAGTGCCACTCTCGCGCGTTTATCCTCGCACGGCAGGCAGCTGGCTTTTGGGGAGATAGGCCGTTGAATCAAAGCTCAAATTTTAGCCGCCTGTCCGTCACCGAGCCGCTGTGAGTTCTTGCTGAAAGGAAAGCAAAGCCTGTTTGTAGAATTGTCTGCAAGCATTAAAAAAAAAGAAAAAGAGTTGAAATGAAAGCAGCAGCAAGCATGAGGGCATAAAGAGCATAAAATACAGTGGCTTGCAAAAGTATTCACCAACAAACCCCCGCCCCATGGCATTTTTCCTATTTTTTGCATTATAACCTGTATTTTTAAAATATCTGGGATTTTTGTCCATTCTTCAAAGCTAACCTGCTCCCGCTGCTTCAGGTTGGATGGGTTCTGCTGGTGTACAGCAATCTTTAAGTCACAGATTCTCAGCTGGATTGAGGTCTGGGCTTTGACGTGTTCCAACACATTAACACATTTCCACTTAAACCACTCCAGTGTTGCTTTAGCAGTATGTCCAGGGTCATTGTCCTGCTGGAAGGTGGACCGTCATCTCAGTCCCAAATCCCTGAAGACTGAAACAGGTTTTTCATAAGAATTTCCCTGTATTTAGCACCATCCATCAGTCCTTCAGCTCTGACCAGTTTCCCAGTCGCTGCTGATAAAAAAACATGCCCATAGCTTGATGCTGCCACCACAATGCTTCACTGTGGGGATGGTGTTCTTGGAGTGATGAGAGGTGTTGGGCTGGCACCGGACACAGGGTTTTCCTTGATGTCCAAAATGTTCAGTTTTAGTCTCATCTGACCAGAGGACCTTCTTTGTTTGGGGAGTCTCCTGCGTGCCTTTTGGTGAACTCTAAATGTGAATCTTTATTTAGTAATTAATTTCTTTTTCTTACCTCTCTTCCATAAAGCCCAGCTGTGTGGAGTGTACAGCTTATAGCTGTCCTATGGACAGATGCAGCAGTCTCTGCTGTGGAGCTTTCCAGCTCCTTCAGGGTTACCTTTGGTCTCTTTGTGGCCTCTCTGATTGATGCCCTCCTTGCCCGGTCTGTGAGTTTTGGTGGACGGCCCTCTCTAGGCAGGTTTGTTTCAAATAATTTTTTTTTAGATAAGTTAACCCTGATTTGTACCTTTCTCCACCACTTTGTTCCTGACTTGTTTGGAGAGCTCCTTGGTCTTCATGGTGTGGCTTGCATGGTGGTGCTTCTTGATTAGTGGTGTTGGAGACTCTGGGGCCTTACAGAACAGGTGCATACTGCATATACTTCAAACTGCGCACAGGTGGAGCTTATTTAGCTAATTATGGGACATTTTTTAGTTGTTTTACTTACCAAGGGGGCGTGAATACTATTGCAAGCCACTGCACAGGGCTTCTGTTAGCTTTTAGCATAAGCAGAGCAGCTAATTCAACCCAATAGGGAGCTAACTGGGTAGCACCCAGGAATTAACACATTAATTCAGGGAAACTGGCTCCTTATCTTTTGAAGTTGGTTATCAGAGGACGGTACCAGACTGCAGCTAGGTGTTGCTCTCATTCATAAAAGCTGCTAATGGCAGCAAAGTCTCATCAGTGTCTCACAGGCTACACATTTGTTATGCAACCACACAAGTCTATTTGGGGCATCTTCAGAGGGATTTGATCATCAATAATGAATGGCTTGCCCCTGTTTCAGAGTACGCTGGTTTCATTTCGATCACGCGCTAACAGTCGGGCGCGTGCGCACTCCCCGAGAGCTCATTTACCAAACGCTGCCCGTATCGCACATATGCCGCGGCGATGCCCCGAGCGCACACACGCAACAGACTCTGCGGAGCTGCATTTACAAGTCACAACGTGTGAAGTTGTGATGTAACTGTCGGTTGCCCTATTTTTCGCGTCTTCGTCTTCGCCTTCGCCCCGCTTCTGTTGGCGATCGCAGAAATAAACAGAGCACTTCAGCGGCAGACAACGAGACGTCCCCTTTCATGTAAGCAGAAGATGCGGCCGTCTAAACGGAATGAGTGTAAAGACCTTGTGTGGAGTCAGAAATGTTGTGTTGATAGACATGCAGAAAAGACTTCAGAGGGGATGATAAATTATACATGTGGTATGTGCGTGCCGGCTGCGCTACAGACTACATGTCAGCGTGTCTCGGGCTCCCAAATGTTTTAGATTTTCAGAGAAAAATGCCACAACCATTTAGAGTTATTACTGTTTCAAAAGGTTACAGCATGTGGTGGAAAAGGAAATCAGCATGCGGCACGAGAGGTTCGGATTAATTCAAGGATGTAAATGTGAGCTGAAGTCCGTCTGTGTTTTGCTGAAGAACTGGGTTTAAAGCAGCATGAAATGAGTTTTTTGCTGAAAGACTTTGGAGATGTAACAGTGAGAGAGAGTCCCTCAGACCGGCTGAGAGTGGGTAAATTGGCGTTTTACTGTGAATTTAGTCCGGAGATGTCGTGCCAGCGTCGATAAGTGATGTTTAAGTTCTGTAAATGCTCACTCGAGGAGCCTCCCTCCTTCTCGCCTTTCTCCCCCATTTATGCCTGAAAATACAGGATCATTTCTGGCAGGGGTGTAAAGTTCAGCGCTTCCACGATGTGACGCTCGGCTGAGCGGTGAAGGTGGAACTGGAGGCGCCTTTAAACTGTTCGACAGCCCGGGTTTCTTTTTACTTCCCTTTACAGCAGCCTGGTTATGCTTATGAAGCTAAGGAAGAAAAAAAATGAACTGGAAAAGGTTGAAAAATAACTGGGAAACCAAATTTAAAGATAATCCACTCTGCACCGGGCATTTCAGTAAAGCTCCTGCCCAAATACAGTGGATATAGAAAGTGAACACACACCTGTTAAAATACCAGGCTTATGTGATGTAAAAAACAGAGACCACGATAAAACATTTCTAAAATTTAATGTGACCTTTAACCTGTACAACTCTACTGAAAAAGAAATTGTGATCTGATTTTATTACATCAGAAAAACCTGGTATTCTAACATGGGTGTGTTCACTTTCTTTATCAACTGTAGTAAACACATTTGGGCCTGAATCTGGGGTACTCTTGGCAATTATGGATCAGTTATTGTTAGAAGGTTGCACACTGATGGACAAAAACGGAGAATAAAGGGCAACATGGTGGTACGGTGGTTAGCAGTGTCACCTCATAGCAAGAAGGCCTGGGTTCAAATCCAGCAGCTGGCCAGCTTAGGCCTCCAGTGCTTGCTCCAGCTTCCTCCCACGGTCCAAAGACATGCAAAGGGGTTAGGTAAATATTCTGATTTGACCGTTGGTATGAATAAGAGCGCGAATAGTTGTCTATGTTGGCTCTGCAACAGACTGGTGGCCTGTCCAAGGGTGTACCCCACCCTTTCCCCCATGACAGCTGGGATAGGCTCCCATGACCCTGAATTGGATAGGCAGAAGAAAGTGGATGGATGGCAAAACCAAAAGTGAGTTTTCTTAAGACCTGCGGGAGCGCCGGGGATCCCATTTGCATATCTACTTTTAAATGCATGAACAACTACAATCAAATAAGAGAGAGCAATAATTATTTTTGCATATAAAACCAGAGGAGTTACAATTACATACCACTCATTCAATGTGTCCCAGAGGGCTGTTTCCTTCCACTGATGGGTTTGCTGATATTAAGTACAAAGCACACATATATGCACATAATATGTAGGGGAAAAGGGCCAAGATGGCGGCGCGACGGTAGCACGCGGCCACTCCAGAACCAAGGTGGTGCTTGTACCCCTGTGATTGTCTCTGTTTTGACCCGGTTTTGACCCAGTATTTGGGAGTTGTGGACGCCGGGATGGTGGAGTTCGTGTTCGAAAGTCGGAGCTTCGAGGACGACCATACGCCGTCGTAGCTCCGTAGCTCCATCCACAGACGGTGCTAACTGGCAATCCAGCGGCGTTGTTTTTCATGACCTGCCAAGCAGCGTCCGGGAAACCAACGTTTTTGGGTTCCAGGGGGAGTATCATCGCAGGGCTGATGCTGTGGATGGGTGGTTTCTGGAGGCTCCGATCTCGGCTTGCTGTGTGGACCGGACCTTCAGTCCTCGGCGTTGCCTGATGCCGGTGGCCGGGGAAGACAACATCGCGGCCGGGGTTGTGTCCTGGGCCGGAGGCGGGCCCTGGCCGGCCGGCATTAACCCTTGTATGGGGCACCGGGTCCTGGGGGAACGCTATTTCATTTCACTGTGTATTTATATGTAATTGAAATGACAATAAAACAATCCAATCCAATCCAACGAAAACATCACAATCTTGATGCAGATGCTTTACGATCTGATCAGCTGTTCACAGCACTTCCTGTATTGGTTTATACATCATCACATTGTCAGCATGAACTATCAGGTGGTTTTCATGTGTGCCACTCACTTCTACAACAGGAAGCGAGCCATTTTCCTGGGAATGATAGTTTTGAATTGTAGTCCTATCACAGCTCCACTCATGCCATTGAAAAGTAAAGTTTGACTTTGTTTAGAAGTTTCTGGGACACTCAGAACTTTGACTGCACTCTTGGAAATAGTTTGTTTTTATGTGCATGCTGTCTTTTTGCAAATTGTGCACGATATGCATTTTATTTTTTTTATTTTTTTTGTACAGTGTATAAAAATGAGTGTATCTCAAAAATGAATGACACAAAATACATTTTCTGTGGTTTAAACCTTTTTTATTTACAATTTTGAGGGATACAGCTGTGATATCTGTGTAAAAAATATGTGTAAAAAAGATGGAAGCGATTTGAGACCAGTGAACTCACCGTCATGTTAAAGAACCCAGATGGGGATGTTTTATGGTGGCAACAATACTCTGGTAGACTGTGGCATGTAAACGATGCTTATTTGGTACTAAGGGGAACCAAAAGTGTGCCAAGAAAATATCCCCCAGCCCATAACACTACCAGCCATCTGAACTATTGACACAAGGCAGGGTGGATCCATGATTTCATGTTGTTTACACTAAATTCTGACCCTACATTCTAAATGTCCCAGCAGAAATTGACAGATCAGACTAGGCAATGTTTTTCTAATCTTCTGTTGTCCAATTTCTCAGATTCCTGTTCTTAGCTGACAGGAGTGGCACCCGGTGTGGTCCCCTGCTGTTGCAGCCCATCTGCTTCAAGGTCCGACCTGTCATGCACTCAGAGATGTTCTTCTGCATACTTTGGTTATATAACGTGGTTATTTGAGGTGCTGTTACCTTCCTCTCAGCTCAGTTTGGCCAATCTCCTCTGACTTCTGGCATCAGAAAGGCATTTTTCCCCAGAGAACTACTGCTCACTGGATATTTCCTCATTTTCAGATCATTTCCTGTAAACAGCAGAGAAATCCCTGCAGATCAGCAGTTTCTGAAATACTCAGACCAGCCCGTCTGGCACCAACTACCAAGCCACACTCAAAGTCACTTAAATCACCTTTTGTCCCAATTCTGATTCTCTGTTTGAACTTCAGCAGGTCATTTTGACCATGTCTACATGCCTTTAATGCATTGAGTTACTGCCATGTGATTGGATGATTAGATATTTGCATTATTGAGCAGCTGAACAGGTGTACCTGATGAAGCTGGGAGGAGGACTCTTTAACAACTCGTCACTTTCACCCATAATTTGTTTCAGTTAAGATTATCAGATTCTCTGCCCTTCGATGCTTCTGTGTGATTTTAAAAAGTTATATCTTGTCACAACTGGCCATGTTATGAATTTAAATAAAAGTATCCCTGAATATGAAAATTGCAGTGAGTACAGTTACACCTGAGATCACGAAATATGGCAGTAGCTGGGTCTAATGTCCTATCTAAATGGCACTGATTTAAAATGATGGCTCCGAAGCAACACTGCTTCAATTCTTTAAATGCCATACTGAGGCACGAGGACTAACGCTAAACATGCCAGTGAAAGGGGAACACAGAAGGCACAAGATGAAAATAACACCAGAAACAGATAAAAGCTAATGGAAACCATGAGGACTATAGCAGTTACAGGAAAACAAAAGAAATGCTGACATTCATGAGCCAAGCTTGACATGGTTTACAGCAGGTGCTGGGTGGACCAAATGAACTTCAAAAGTCGTGAGTCAGGGTTGGTTATGTTAACAGCAAGTGTTATGTAGTCCAGATGTGGCCCAAATGTCAAGACACATCTAAAATCTGGTTCATATAAGGAAACGGAAAAGGGGCTGAACTTCCCTCGTGTTACTGACCACACAGAGTAGACCTGTGGCCGAGTTGCTGCAGCCAGGATTACCCTGAATTGATGTCAGTCGAGGCCAAATGTGGCCCATGGCAAACTGCTGGTGTGGGCCACATTTGGGTTAACGTTTGAGGGTGGATGAAGGCACGGTGACTGTGGCCTGCTCACCACCATTATCTGACACAAATCTTCCAAACATGTCCCAAACCTCCCCCTCCGCCATACCACACTTTCCACATTCTCCCATAAAAGTTACTATAAAAGCAGTCCAAATGGGCAGGGACCTTTTGGATACTTTTGCTTTGATGAGACATTAGTGTGTCATCAACTGTCACTAAGAGCCGCACAAAATAAATTTTATTGCCCAACTTCCATTTTAACAATCATGATTAGCATTTTTTTTCCCAGAATCCTTTTCTGAATGTCTGATCTGAGTGTGGGCTGTCCACATGAAGCAGAGAGGGGCCTCCAGTAGGGCCCATCGTGGGCCTGTACCTTGCCCAGTTTGCGCACACTCTAGGTGTGGGCTGCCCACAGAACTTGGTTTGCTGCTATTCAGAGAGCTTTGCACTCTAACCTCTCATATAGATATCGAAGTGTCCAAAAAACTAACACGGTGGCAGTCAAAACGCTAATGTTAATCTGATGAATGACATGGAAATGGCTATGTTGTGTATAGATGATGGTTTTAACACATGTGTTGACTGTCAAGTAAGCAGATTTTTGTTAGTGAAGTTGCACAACTTTCAACAGCCCAGGAGAACTCCTCAATCACGCTAATGTGAGCCCACAGCTAGGCTTGCCCAGATGGCAAGCCCATGTGGGGTCCACTGAATATTGACCTTTTGGACCCCCATGAGGGAATTCCATGGGTAGCTCTCTGTAGGCTTTCCGATCAGCCCCTAGAGTTGTTTAACCCGTCAGTTTGGGTTTTCTGTGGGCATTCCATTGTGGGTCCCAGTACCAATGTGAAATGTGGGGCCCCAGTGGGGCAGCTAGTGTGGGCTAGCTGCAGGCCCACAATAAGCCCCACTGACGGCCTCTCTCTGCTGAGTGTGGGCAGCTGACACTCAGCCCACACTGGGCCCCAGCCTGGCCCCACATCTGCCCCATGTGGGCAATGGGCAGCCCACTGATGTCCACAGTGGGCTGCCCATTGCAGCCCCTGTGGGGCAGCATGTATTGGCTCCACAAGGGCGCCTGAAAGGCGTGTTTGCTGGGGCAGCTTACGCACTTCACATTGGAAGAAGTTGGCAGTGAGAGCCTACTGGATTTTCATACAGAAAGTGGAGAAAAGAGGCTCAGAAAGCTCAGAGACAGTGCCATTTGTTTGGGACATCTTGAGGAATGGGAGTAACCGACTCCACAGTGACGGCTTTTATCAAAAAATCAAACTGTATAGTCGTGATATGGAACCTCTTAGTTTCTTTGTACTCTGTCCATTACTAGCCGAGTTTGATAGTTCTATATAACGTTCTGCACCGGTGGCTTTAATTTTCTGTCATCCTATCCATTCACCACACTGGACAGACAGCTTCAGCTTTCAGTCCAATGCAATTAGACACACTCCGGTTCAGAAAAGGAAAAATCAAACCGTTCCAGGCCGACTGCTCTCGAGCTATAACTTAATCTACGCTGGCAGCAGCCCTCACAGTGACAATCACAACATTTAAACTCAAACAGTCGGCCTCTTTTTCACTCCCGTACCTCGCTCTGCAGTCTCTGAACATTCATAAATGCGACTGTATTGTTGGGAGAAAAATGCATGTACCTGTCTGCGAGAGGGAATATTAAGAGGCAGAAGGTATGAAAGTGAAAGGGAGAGAGGAAGGGGGAGGCACAGTGACAGAAAGAGGGAATGATAAAGTGTGTTGGATTACAGGGTGACATTGAAAGAAGCCTCTCTGTCCCTTTTAACTCCATCTTTTTATTCCACGATTCACTCGCTGTGCACTCTTCTCTTCCCACACATCATCCATCTCACTGTAAAGACTTTTCCGCCCCCATCTCAATTTTTCCCCATCAGCGAGGGTCCTCTTGCCGCCCGAGTGCCCGTCAGCGCTCTGGAGTGCCGACCATTTTCCCAAGGCGGGCGCGAATGAGATCATTGTCCTTCGACACAATGCTGTACAGGTCTGGGGAGGGGTGTGAGGGGGGAGGAAGGTGGAATGAAAATTAAAGGAATAGCGACAGGAGACAGGAGGGAGGAGATGACAGGAAAGGAAATGAAAGGAGAGATGAGAGGAGAAAAGAAAATGCGAAGGTAGGAGAGGAACACGAGTGCAGGAGGAGAAAAGTCCCAAAGGTTGACAGGAAAGATAGGAGGGCAGAGAAGCAGATGAATAAAGGATTAAGCATGCAGTGAAGATGAAAAATGGTGAAAAGAGAAGGTGAGAGGAGAAAATCTGAATAAAAGCCGACAGAAAAGAGGACAGACGGGAAGAGGAGGGGCCGTGAAAGGAAGGAGAAAAAGATGTATGATTGGAAAGTCAAGAAAAATTACAGGTGAGACCAGAGAGAGCGGGAGACTGAACTGAAGAAGCAAGAGGAGCCTAAAGAGACCGAAGGGACGAAAAATACAGAAAGGAGGAAAACAGAACATGGATGGCAGAGGAGAAAATAGAGGAGAAGAAAGCAAAATTCTGCTTCTGGATAACAAGAGGACATTTGGAAAGAACACTGACTGTGTGTAAAGGAAGGACAGAAATCTCATCCGATCACCCACTAGTATGTAGACTAATGTTTGAAGCCTACAGTTTGGCAGTTTGGCCATCGCCGTATTGTTTTTAGCTTATCCAGATGAAGGACCGATGACCTTAAGCCATGGCATGGCATCCATCGTCCCTCTGGCCACAGTTTACACTTCTCCTCATACATTATTGGTCAGAATTTCAACAAACTTGCACACAATGATCACCTGATGGCTCTTCAGCCACACTGTGCTTAAGGTCACAGTCATGTTTATTTATTATGGAGCCACCCCTCATTTCTTTATGTTTTGCTTCCAAGGAGCCAGACTTTCATCTAAATTTTAAAAGTGGCCTTGAGCAGTAGTTCTCCAGGCTTTCTGAAGGTCCTTCAAAGTGTTTCTTTGGACACTGGCTACTCTCTCACTCATTTTCAGTCCAGTTCTTGTACCTGACAATTTTCAGAGGAATGTTTTTTGTTTGCTAGCACTGATCAATGAATTATACAAGCATAAAAAGGCTCCTAAGAAATGGGACGAACCAGTGTTTTGCCTCCACATGACAGTCAACTTAGCAAAGAACCAATTTTAAATTGTGTCCTGAGGCACTTTTTTCCTAGCAGCATATTGCAAAAACACATTTGTTCCCATTTTTTCAGTGGAATCAATGAAAAATGCAAAAGATGACACAGTTTTACAGGTATAAAATATTATTTTTGCACCAACAAGGGGATTCCCAACGATCTGTGAGTCAACACTTGGTATATCTTGGCGTGGTGTGTGGTGTGTCCTCAAAAAGTTTGAGAAAACTATACCAAAGATGTGGCAGACCTAAGAAACTACCTACAGCAGATGAACAGTATCTGAAAGTCATGCTCTTAAGAAAGAGGAAAAATTCAGCAAAGGCCTGACCTGAGGGATGCAGCTCGCCCTTCAGTTGATCCATCTACTGTTTGCTGAAGCCTCATCGGAAATGGTTTTAGTAGAAGGTGGGTGTTAAGAAGCCATTCTTGAGGAAGGGAAACATGGAGACAAAGGCTGAGGTATGCCAAATAACGCAAGAACTGGACTGAAAATCAGTGGCAACAGGTCTGATGGACTGATGAATCTAAATTTGAAGTTTGGGATAATCTTGACTGAACAGAACAAAAGGCACTCAACACATAAAGAAGAGCTTTGGAATGTCCTTCAAGAAGCCTGGAGAACTACTGCTGAAGATTACTTAAAGAAACGACAAGAAAGCAAGCTTTTGAAGAATAAAGATGGTCATACCAAATACTGACTTTCAAGTTCATTACAAATGAATAACTGCAGTTTTTTCCCTAATGTAATGTGTTTCTGTTTATGTTTCCTGGCAAACTATAAAGAAATGAGGGGCAGCTCAAGGTTTTTGTACAGAGCTGTAAATACCATTATTAGGTTTATCCATGACATAATGTCTTTTGCTAGGTTTGAGCCAGTCGAGAACCAGAGCCGTTGTCCTGAGTACAACTGTTTGCAAGCCTCACTGACTTTCAGTGGATTTTAATTCTCATTAGTTTATGCAATATAGTAAACCTGACCTTATTGGATCTCCATGTCTGGTGTAGTTTAATATAAATATATAACAGACTCTTTTCTAGATCCTACCCTGACTCCTGAACTTCCTCCCTTTTGTTCAGCCCTCTCCATCACTTTCACCCCAAACTCACTTGAGCTTTCTTGACTTGATGCTTTCACCGCTTAAAATTCCACTACAGAGTGGCTCTCCAATGGGCAATGGAGTAGATCATCAAGGGGTGCTTTTATGTTGAAATTACAAAGCTCATATTTCTGGCAAATGTCACGTGTCCTGTAGACACAAATCTCATATTATGCTGCATACAGTAATAGTGTATATTTGGACGTAACGATCACTATTTAGCTTAATCTTGAAGGGTTTTGGTCCATGTCTGTAGAGCTCCAGTGGCTTTCCAGAGACATTTTTAGAAGTATAGACAGACAACCAGCAAATTGCCTGGTGCTCTGAAAGAACTGCCCGGACTACTGAATGTCTCTGTCAGAAAGAAATCCTAATTTAGGAGGACATGCTGTGAATGGCTTGAGCTGGATTCTCCCATAGTCGCACCAGGCCCTGAAGGGGTTTGAATCACAACGAGCTCTGGAAGTCTCCCAAACTCCATGGCAGACATGCCAACTAAATCAGTCTCGGTGGTATGAAACCGAACTGAACTAGTGACTTCCTGTGGAGCTGTTAAGGCTCTTCTTGAGCCTCTGAGGTCGAAGTCATCATCGGTGATGACCCCAGTGGTGTTCGGAGTACGTCATCACCAATGATGACATACATGATGGATGAAATGATAGAGCAACTTTATTGAGGCAACACTCAAC
>VUQH01016807.1:0-13689 GCA_015106775.1 Etroplus canarensis | reverse complement strand
CCTCAAAGCACTCTTTCCATCTTCTCAGCACACTCTCTTCACTCGTTAAAACATTTCCCTCCCTATCCTTAATCGTCCTAATCTGCTGTACATCCTTTCCAGCTCTGTCTCTCTGTCTCGCTACTCGATACAAGTCCTTCTCTCCTTCCTTGGTGTCCAGCTTCTCATATAACTCACTATAAGCCTTTTCCTTTGCCTTTGCCACTTCTCTCTTTGCAACGCGCCGAGCCTCCCAGTATTCCTGTCTGCTTGCTTTATCTCCCTGACTATCCCACTTTTTCTTTGCCAGCCTCTTCCTTTGAATACTTTCCTGTACTTCCTCATTCCACCACCAAGTCTCCTTGTCTTCTTTCCTCTGTCCAGAGGAGACCCCAAATACCTTCTTGGCTGGTATTTGCCACTATAAGCTACTATAGCAACAAAACACATGTATATTAATGAAAATGGCTGTCCACTGTAGTGACTACCATACATGAAAGGGAAAGAAGTAAATGTCATAAATAGAATGCAAAAACATTTTGTAATGATGTCCCACAAACAGCTATTTCATGGTAGCTAATCTACACACAATACTGTACAATGACAAATGACAATGACAAATACACTGTATATGCAATAAGGGGGCCACATCACATCTAATATTGTGTAAGTTTTTCATGTTGCACTTTTCTATTCAGGCATGGACTCCATAAGACCTCCTAAGTTGTCCCCTGGTATCAATCACAAGGACATTAGTAGCAATATACACTAAAGCACCTTCAGCTGCTCCCTTGTTCTTCCCAAGGGGACGCGCATCGGATGAATCCATATCTGTAATTTGGTTTTACACCGAATATCTGGACTTGAACCAGCAATATATATTATATGGACAAAAGTATTAGACCACATTAATCACTTAATTCAGGTGTTCAGGATTCAGTCCCATTGTACAGGAGCACCTAGCTATGCAGTCTGCTTTTACAAACATTTGTGAAAGAATAAGTCATTCTAAAACGCTAACTGAATTCAAGTGTGGTACTGTAATAGGATGCCATTGTTTCAACAAGTCAGTTTGTGAAACTTCTTCCCTCCTAGAAACTTCACCATCAACTGTAAGTGGTATTATTGCAAAGTGGAAGTGTTTAGGAACCACAGAAACTCAGCTATCATGTGGCACATAATGTGTCACATAAAGTTACAGAACAGGGGTTGTGAAGTGAAGGGAAATCTTAATGCTCCAGCTTACCAAGATATTTTGGACAATTCTGTACTTCCATCTTTGTAGGAACAATTTTGGGAAGGCTCTTTTCTTTCCCAGCAGGATTGTGCCCCAGTGCACAAAGCAAGGTCCATAAAAGCATTACTGGATGAGTCTCCTGTGGAAGGACTTGACTTGCCTACACAGAGCCCTGACTACCTTTAGGATGGAGATTGCAAGTAAGGCACTCTAGTCCAACATTAGTGTGTAACCTCACAAATGTTCTTCTGAATGAACAGGCAAAAATTCTCACACACACACTCAAAAATTCTAATAGAAAGCCTTCCAGGAAGAGTTGAAGTTGTTATAGCTGTAAATTGGGGACCAACTCCATATCAGTGGCTAAGGAATTAGAATGGGATTTCATAAAACCTCCTGTAGACACAATGTGTAGGTGGCCCAGCATATTTCTCCATATAGTGTATATATAAAGGCCTACTTTAAAGTTTTGCAGTTTAGTCAGAACTTTCGGCAAGGCTTAACACCGCCACCCAAACCACGGATTTAGAGGCTATACATCATTCACCCAAAACCTACTGGGCCACAAGCATTTGTCAACAAAAATCATTATTAAACACTGAAAAACTCAGAGACAATTGGTCAAGAGATGACATAAGAAAAAATCTCAGTCACACTGTAAAACTGTAAAAAAGGAAAGAGTAACTACACAAATGTAGCTAACTAAACTGAAGCAGAAACACAGCACATGTTTCAAAAGCTACAAAGCAACATATATACAGTGCATTCAACTAGAATGGCACCTGTCTGGAAATAGTTTGGTGTTTTCACGTTGTTTGTTCACACCTCCCACACTGTCTAGTTGGAGGGTGAAAACATTGAAAAGAGGCAAATCATATTAGGCACCCAAAAATTACCGAATTGGAATGACTCAAGCTGGCAGTTTATCCGTGGGCAGATCAAGCGCTGCCTCTGCGGACCATTTATCCAATGCTTACTGTTCACAAGACTTTCTTTTCAGCCTTCAGCCCTTTCATCTTATTTAAGCTATATTCACACCAATAAGGATACATCTAAAATGCCTTAAACATGTGAAGCAGATTTTTGGCATCTTGGCCAAGTTTTTAAATTATTTTTTCAAAAGCTTTTGGTCCACCTTTGTGCACAAAAACTAGACAGATTTACTCTGGCTGAATATGAACAAATGTAAAATACTTTACTCTAAAAGGTAATTTGTGTCTGATATGTTGGTGTTTAATTACTTCACTAGTGATTCTCCTTGTAAGCCTTTAAGCCTCCTTCCAAGTTTGAATTAATAAATAGGAAAGTTTAACTTAAAAAAATCAGTTAACCTCACAACAAATCTATTTAATATGTGCAATTTTCAATATCACACTTGTATAAGTTACTCACTGGAACAGGATTAAATTCCAGTAATGTCACAAATCCTGCTCAAAGAAACTCACCTTCAGTGCTGACTTTAGATGAGCTCAAGAGAAAGTTACAACTTTCAGCAGAAGTACTTGAAGATAACATGTGAAGTACTTTGAGTGAATTACTTTACTTCAAAAACATTTGACAACCAAAAAGTAATTTGTCACACATTTTAGTACTGACCATAGTATCTATCACCAAATCTTGAACAGGACAATTCCATTTATGTCGATGCATTAACTTCAAACACGAGTAATAGAACAAAAAGGTACGGAAACGAGAGTTAGAGCCGACTACCCTAATCTTTATTTGTCCAAATACAAGGCAACTAAAAGCTGGTACTGTGCTGAATGTTGTGGCATCTAATCAAGTGATGTGTAGCATGACTCCAGTGTTCATGAACGATTACTGAATGACTTTATTTAATCCATGTAAATGTGTCTAGCATTAAATGAGCAGTAGTAAACTGCATTTAAAGTTCAAATCAGCCAGGTCTGAAAATGTTAAACTGAAGCCTTTTTCATGTATGAACTTTAGACTATTTTGGAAAAATCAGTTCATGATATTATCCACAGATGTCTTTTCTGACATGTAGCACACCTGAAGGGAATAGGCTATTTAGAAGTGTAATAAGTAGTTTAAGTTTGTTATTAATGGTTTATTTAAAAAAAAAAGAACACACACACACACACACACACACACACACACACATCATCAAATAATATCAAGCAATAACAGCTGAAGTTCCCTGAAGTGAAAAGTGAATTCTATGTTCACCCATATGCTGATCTAACATTGTCAGTAATTTACTAAAATTCATTTCTGGTTCTTTTTAAACCTAGAACACTCGTGTTTAACAGCATCTAAATCAGGAAGCTTGACGCTGCAAGGAAAGGGAAAATGGAGACACGACCAGCTCGAGCGCCAAGATAAACAAGCCAAGGAACACGAGCCGCTTGTGAGCCATAACAAGATGATTATGGTGGTGGCAGCTAGGTACTGTTGCCTGATATGGAGAAACAGGGAAGATGCCATGTCATGTACCAGCCTCTGCTGCCAAGCCTATACACTCTGTCTCCCTTCCAACGGTGCTAGGAAATGATGTTCCCACTGATGAGCAGCCACCATGGGAAAGCTGCAATGCCTGTACATTAAATTGGTGATGTGAACTAAATTAGAGATTTGAGTTTCTGGCTCTTTTTGCATATAACACCAAAGCCTGTGTTTATGATTGACAAGCCCAAGTTGCACAATCTAATTTTAAGTTTCTCCCTCTAAACTTTATGCTTACCTTTGAATCTGCTTACTACGATATAATATTGAGACAGCATCTGAAAAAGCTGTGTCAAAACTTAATCTTCTAAATGTGGGTGGAGTGGCTTAAGAAAGAAGTGCAGCTAGCCAGCATTTTGTAGCACGAGCCTTAACTAGCCATCGGTGTGCCAGATTTTAGGATAAGAACCACTCAACCTCTTCAGCCAAGGCCTCCATTTTGAAACAGTAGGCATTTTAATGTATTAGGTTGGCACGAGGTTAGAGTAAGGGTCATGGGCAAATGAATTGGGTCAGTTAAGGAGAGGGAGAGAGGCCTCGTTCACAGGACGAGTAACGGCTGCTATTCACAACTGCAGGCCTGCTTCTTTCTGCTATGTGGAAGTCCTAGACGATTGCCAAGGCAGCCACCCTGTGCCCCCGTGGTATGTAGACACTGTCGCTCTCATACACAAGGAAAGAGAAGGGGGAGGACTGAAATGTGTGCGTGAGAGAAAGACAGAAAAAGAGATATGGGGTGGGGTGGGGTAAGGGACAGTTTACAGTACAGCTTCCAGGAGACAATAGCAGTGACCCTTCCAATACAGCAAAACATTTCATTGCTAACCAACAACTCAAAGCCAGATATAAATATGATGTCATCAACAAATATACTGCAGTCAAGAGAAGAGACAATGATGTTTTCCACTTCTTTCCTATGTTTCTTAGTCCTTACCAAAATAAAATGTTTAGTGAGCAGAGCTGGGTGGAAAACTAAAACTTAAAAAAGTGTAAAAGCTGAGATTAAAAGTCTGGTCACATGTGTAGTTTCATTGATTTCTGTATTCATATTTAAGATGTGTATTTTATATGATTTATATATAAAGTTGTTGTATGGTTGCTTGCATTTGACATTTGAGAAGTCCTTTTGTTAAATTAGAAAACAAGCTTTGAAGAAAATCATGTTTATTTGTCCATCTCACGTGTATATCGAATAACATATGTTTCTGTTCTTCTGTTCAGTCAATACAGCTGTCTACACAGCAGGCGCAGCATTTGGTGTTTCACTACTGTGTCACAGTTGCAGTTGAGAGCTTAGCTGAATGCATATATATCTATACATGTGCACTCTGTATACATCTATACCCATGCTGCAGGTAAACCAAATACACTCTTAACAGAAAGTAATTTCTAAAATATTGCTTTACCTTTCAATATAACAGACAAATACCAGTGTAACATCAAAGAGGCTGGGCATTCGCTAAGAAATGTGACAATTTGTTGATACAGGCAGAGGAAGCAGTCTTTGCCCTATCATTGCATGTCAGATGACAACAGTGCCAGGCTGCAACCCACTCATTATGATCATTATTTCAAGGCAGGCAAAAGGCCTATAGCTCAGATCCTTTCATTATTATATCTCGTCACAGTGTGATGCAAGCAGACAAAGACAACACAGAAAACAAAAGAACACTACAATAATCACAACAGAAACCAAAACAATAAATATCCAAACCTGTTCATGATGTGATGATAGGTCTACATTATTATCAATATCTGGCATTTGAATAAAGCAAAAACAGCCTTTTCACCCGCTGTATACCCAATCAGATATCTTTCACAGGAATGAATGAATGTGATTTGGCGCTGTGCTTCGGCAATCAGTGTATCTTGTTTAAACTGAAATAGATTTCTCACCCCACCGTAGTTCAGCCAAGAGGCAGAGCAGCCTCTCAAAAATAAATGCCAAAAAAATGAAATGATGATGATAAAAAACACACATGTGCACATCTGAAAATCGTACTCTTTGAGCATTTCTTTTAGTATTGCTACCAGCTTCCACAAAACAGCAACAGATTAGCAGGGGATTAATGATTACTTCACAAACTGGTTGCAAAACAAAACAGACTGAATAAGCAGAGAGAAATAAAAGCTGATCACAGGAGTGGGAGATGTGGGAATAAAAGGGGGACGTTAAATCAATGAGATTTAAAAGAGAGTTGCAGTTGGATTTGCAGAGCTGATGGTTTGCCTATCTGGGTGTCAAGGATGTATCGTGGGTGTGCTAAACAACATCCAAACATCCCCAAATCCCCCAGGCGCCTTTTAAGAGGCGAAAGAATTTGAGAAGGGGATTGGCTGAGGAAAACAGGAGTGGAGGTTGAGGAGAGACCGGGGTGGACAGGGTAGATATAGAGAGTGTGTAATGGGGAGAGAGAATCAATGGGTACCCCCGAAGCAAATAGGAGCCATGACATCATCGTATGGCAAGTAGCAAGGAGTGGGGTGGTGAGAAGTGGGGGAGAAAGAGAGTGAAGGCAGAGCACCCACAGTCACCCATTCTGCATCTCGGGGCCCATCCACTGGAATGGATAAGAGGTGAACAATGCACTCTCAATGAATGGGATCCCAAATCCCAGAGGAGAAAAACAAATCACCAGTGGGAAAGCGGAGGGGTGAGGGAGAGATGGAGAAAGAGACAGAGAGGGATGGAGAGAGAAAGGGAGACCCTTAAAAAGATGTACACACAAAGCAACAAAGCATCTTGGGACATGTAGAGCAAGGCAAGTAGAGACTGAGACAAAGCTGCTTTTGTCCTTCCTGGCTGGTGGGTGGCTCGGTGTGAAGGATTTGAACGTGGTACCGTTTACATCAAAGCTTTCGAATATATTGATTGAGCCATGTAATCCCTCAAATGGAAAAATGAAAAGGTTGAATCTACACTGGATGAGTTGTTTGTTAGGTCTACATGACGACAGCATGTGGGATGCAAGAATGGGGCTTTACGTAACTCATCAGGAGAGCTTTGAATTGCGTTCAAAGTTTGCCCTGCTCCTCATGATGCCAGTTTGACAGAGACACGTGAGGCAGGGAGGGATGTTCAAGGAGGCTCTGATCACAGCACCTCCTTGCAGAAGTCAAAAAGGGATGTTTAATTGCATTCCTCATCACACAACGTTAATAAATAAAGTCACAGCCTTCACTGGGAGGGTGCAAAACGTGTGCCGAGTGTGTATTGTTGTGTGCTTTCAAACAAAGAGCATCCGTTCCTCCGTGATTACAGCAGCAGTGCTGTAAGCCAGAACAGAGAAAATAAATTAGAATCACAAAAAGAAAAGTCTTTCATGTCTGATGCTTTGATAACAAAAACAAGCAGGTTTCCACAAACTAGATTTAGTTGGCTTATAATTCAGAGATAGCTAGGGACAACTTGACACAAAAAAAAACCAACAACAAATGGGAGATCCGCTCTTAAAAAGTCACAAATAAAAGAAAAGAGAGAAAAATCTCCACTGTGATATTTATTTTTGGATCAATAAAAAGGGAAAGTGCTGAAAGTATGGACTGAGGTAGAATTATGAAAATATGACAGAATTAAAGACATGATTTTCTGAGCTGACAGAAATATGCTCTTTCTGACAAGAACCATTTGAGTATGAATTAGCACAATCAACAGCATACTTGTATGATGCTTAGAGACACTCTGACTATGAGAAGTCTGAAGCAAGTGCAGATTCTTGAACATTTACTAAACTGCCTCACAGCAGCATGGCCATCTGATACAGTGATGCAAAAGAAAATGTCTTTCCTTTTTGAGATGCTCCAAGAAATGGACTGTTGAACAGTTTTAATTCAGATACAGTTTTGAGTCATAATATGGTGGTCTGGTTGTACTGTGTGACGTTTAAGCAACTGAGTGCAGTTAAAATGTAGAAAAATGTATTTAAATAGGATTTATACAGAAAAGCTGAGATTGAGCAGTGCAAAAGGAGACCAGATATTAACAAGAGAACCAGTGCAGAAGCCTCTTAGTAAAAATCTATCAGTAGTCTGAAATTGCCTGGGGCGAAACACTCTCTCTCTCTCCCAGCTCCGAGTTTCTGACCCTGAGCTCTAACCTCTGAACTTCTTGTCAAGGAAGGAAGTCTGCAAACAACAGGATTTTCATAATTGATTATTCTTGCCTAATTTTTACAATCAATTAATTGATTATTCCAAAAACTGTCAGAAACTGCAATAAATGTCCATTCATTACAATTTACCAATTAGCTATTTTGTCCAACTACAAATCTAAAATCTAAACATATTCAAGTTTAATAGTAGTGAAGTGCCCAACCCTTAAAAGGAACAGCCACAGAAAGAAGTAAATTCAAGTTAAACAACAACAAAAAGACAGACAAAAACAGCAATTTTAGAGAAGAAGCATTAGAGAAGCTAGAACCAGCAAAATAGTTAGTATTTTCTTAAAAAAAAATAGAAATGACATAAAAAGGCCTGTTATCTTATTGAAACTTACAAAAGATTCAACTCTTTGGGATACTGATCCTCATACTCCTGGAGGGTCAGCATCGTCACTTCACTCTTGTGTATATTTGCTCTCCCTCTTGAGTTTTGCCTTGTGTGTTTCTTTTAAGGAGCTCATTTGGCTCAGGTTCTATTGGTTTTGTAAAACCTGGTAGTTTCTTGAAATCCTTCTGGATCATATTCTTTACATGCTTGTCATGTTTGTTTTTATATTTTATTATATGTCTGTATGTTCTAAAAGAAGGATGCCTGCTCAACTGTATTTCATTTACCTCTCTCTTAAAGGTTTTTTAGGGTGAGCTTTCCTTATCAGGATTGAGACTCTAAGACCAGCAGTGTTCTATTAACCAGTTATTTCAGCATTAGGGTAAAATGAACAATAAGACTGAATGAAACAAGTACTTGGGCAGCATCCAATGGAAACTCCAGCTCTAGGGGAAAGCTATTCCTGCTTACAAGTTTTGATTGAATAGGCCATAGGAAGAACATAAGAAAAGTCTGTTGGGAAAAGTTTGGGATTTGTCTCAAAGCTGCATTTAGTTCACTTTTCCCCTTTGAGGCTTAAAACTCAGAAGAGCTTTGCTTTATCAATTCTCATCAAGTCTGTCTGAAGCTATCAAGTAAAGATATCCTTTGAAGTCTGAGCCAGCATGTAGAGGCAACATTAGCTCAGTAGCTCTTACCCCATGCCTTTGCAGCCTAGCATGCCCACAATAAATATTAAAATCCACAGAAGCTGCCTTGCAAGTGGATATTCTACATTATAAATTTCACCCTACCCTTTGGTCAGCGGGGCAGTGGATGATTCTAATGCTGAAAGATAAGAGACAGACACCAGGGGTAGTGCAGGATTTTAACTTTCCGACCCGTCAAAGCGACATCAGAATGTCTACTTGTATGTTTATACATAAAAAGGAAAGTGGACACTGAACAAAATTTCATGAGAAGAAAAAAGTCTCTTTTCTTTTCTTCATTTTTTGGGGCATCTTTGAAATATTAAGCAAGAAAATGTTACTTCTTTCAGCCTCTAAAGGTTATTTAGTCTGACTTTGATTAAGGTGAAATCAGCTAGTACAACTATGAGAGGTCTAAAGGCTGACATTTACTATGATTTAAGCCAAACATTTTTAATAAGCAAGAGGTTTTCTTTTGCCTATACCCACTTACAGGCACTTGCAATTTCCTCCACAAAATATTTGTCTTTTACTCAAATTATTTAACAAAGCATTTCAAAGCAGCAATGACACATTGTGTATTTTAGCACTGCTAAGAATGTGATGCCCACTTATTTAAAGCCTCCTCAAACAGCCTCCATCAGAAATGTGTTTTGTCTGTTCTATTTCTGAAGCGTTCTACTGCACAAATTAATAGTGCAACTAATTATTGTGTTTACACTAAGCTGCTTATTTAGTGGCCAAATAGTTTAAATATGACTAATGGTCCTGTAAAGGGTTACCTTGCATTATATATTTAAAGGAGTCCTATTGTCCTCTTCTTAATTTTTTTGTCTCATTTACAATGGAGAATACTAATATTAAACATGACCAAAATTTAAAATAATGAAGTCTGCATATGAACAAGTGATAGCTGTGCTTCAAAAGCTCAGCCTTCAGACTAAACACTTCATTTCAGAAAGATTTTTCCTACCTTTGGCTCTGTATGGTGTTAAAGAAAGGGGATATCCTAAATACACTATATGGAAAAACGTACTGAGACTTTTACAGCATTCCATTCTAAGGCCATATGCATCAATATGGAATTGGTCCTCCTTTTGCAGCTATAATAATCCACTCTTCTAGGAAGACTTTTTACAAGATTTTGGAGTGTGTCTTTGAGAATTTTTGCCTATTCATCCAGAAGAGCATTTGTGACATCAGGCAGAGATGCTGGGTGAGAAGGCCTGGCTCACAATTTCCCTTCCAGTTTATCCCATAACTGTGAATGGAGTTGAGGTCAGGGCTCTGTGTAGGACAGTCAAGTTCCTTCACACCAAACTCATCCAACCATGGACCTTGCATTGTGCACTAAGGCACAGTCTTGCTTGAACAGAAAAGGGCCTTGTCCAAATAGTTTTAAAGCTTGAATTATAAAACTGTCCAAAATGTCTTGGTAAGATAAAACATTAAGATTTCCCTTCACTGGAACTAAGGGACATGGCATGGCATTACCCCTCTTCTACCAAGTTTTACAGTGAGGGAAATGCAGTCAGACAAGTAACATTCTCCTGACATTCACAAAACCCAGATTCATCTACAGATTGCCACGTAGAGAAATGTGACTTTTTTTTACTCAGCACAGCACATTTCCACTACTCCACTGTCCAGTGACTGCAAGTTTTACACCACTCCATCCAATGCTTGGTATTGTACTTGGTGACCTAAGGCTTGCTTGCATCTGCTTGGCCATGGAAACCCATGCTACAAAGCAACTGACACAGTTTTTGTGCTGATGTTAATGCCAGAGGAGGAACTCTGCAGTTATTGAGTCAGCAGAGAGTTGGGGACTTCAATACACAATGCCCCTTAGCACTCAGTGACCCCACTCTGTAACTTTACGTGGTCTATCACTACGTGGTTCTTAAGCACTCCCACTTTGCAACAATGTGACTTACAGTTGATTTTGGAATATCTACAAGGGAAGAAATTTCACAAACTGATTTGTTGAAATGGTGACATCCGATTACAGCATCAGGCTGGAATTCAGTGAGGTCTTTAAAATGACTAATTCTTTCACAAATGTTTGTGAAGGTAGACTACATGGCTAGGTGCTTGATTTTATACACCTGTGGCAATGGGACTGAATGAAACACCTGAATTCAATGATTAAGATGTGTGACCCAATATTTCTGCCCATATAGCATATGATTATCTCCAGTCATCTCTGAGATCACAGATGCCCAACTTACCTTCTGTTCTTTTCTCTTTTGTTTGTGAAGGGCAGCCTAAGAGCAGAAAGTTGGCTTAAAGGCTTCTTTCGGTGGATGAACTTAGGAGCTACACCAAAGCCCAGTGTAAGATAAATAAGTATTATTTTGAACTGTGAATTATGTGAAGTTACTCTAGCAGAGTCCAAGAATAAAAATATGGGAGTTGAAAATCAGCATCCATATGCTCCAATCTGTCGAAATCCCTTTTTTAAACCTGGTCAGTTAGATGGGACATTTGCTATTTGGAAAAAGAAAGGAATTGTAACTCTGGCTGATTTGTACATTGATGGTTACTTTGCTTCATTTGCCCAATTATGCAAAAAGTATAATGTTCCTAATTAACATTTTTTTCGTTACCTCCAAATCAGGCATTATGTTAAACAAAGATTTGAACATTTCGAGTCCGCTCCTACCTCTCATTTATTTTATGACAATCTGCTGCTTGCTCCGGACTCAAAACGTTTAATGCGTAAATTTGTAGAGTGCTTCACGGTTTCTGTCTCTTCTGAATTTTTGCGGCGAGCCTGGGCTGAAGATTTGCATTCAGATATATCTGTGGAGCTTTGGGAAAGAGCCATGACACTGGTTCATTCTTGTTCTAACAATACTCGTTATCAGTTGATACAATTCAAGGTGATGCATAGGTTGCATTAAATAAAAAACTAAACTGAACAAAATCTTCCCATCAGTGTCCTCTCAGTGTGATAAATGTTCATCTGCTGAAGGGTCTTTGGCCCATCTCTTTTGGTTTTGTCCCCAGTTGTCTGGTTTTTGGTCTGCTGTGTTTAAATGCTTTTCCAAATGTTATTCTAGAGACATTTTACCAAATCACAACCTGGCAATATTTGGATGTTCAACTGAGACTCTGTGTTATACATCCGACCTCCAAATAGCTCTACAGCTCGGAATGGTGGTTGCTAAAAAACTTGTGTTACTAGCCTGGAAATCTACCACCCCCCCATATTTTGAACACTGGCTTAAAGAAATGTTATCTGTGATACAGATGGAGCATCTTCGTCTGGATAAATCAAAGAGACAAAACAGGCAGGAGGCTGTATGGGGACCCTTCCTGGCTCAGTGTGACATTACACAGGATGAGTGGGACATTGTATATACACTTGAATAATGATGGGCCAAAGTCCCTTCAGCAGATGAACATTTATCAGTTGCATGTTTTGCTGTATAGCCTGGCAGTGTTTGTTAGTTTTTGTTGTTTTGTTTTTGGGTATTTTTTTTTTGTTGCTTTTTTGTTTTCTTTGGGTTTTTTAAAATTCTGTATGTCAAAAAAACATGAAGAAAGTCTAATCAAGATAATATTTAAAAAAATGGAATTAGACTCACAATTAGACTTCTCTTATACTTTAGGCTTGTCTGTGTTTAGTTTATTCGTGGCTCGAGTCAGCAACTCTTTCTTAAACCAGCTACAAGTGATCTAAAACACTGCTGCTAAGCTGCTGACTAAAGCTTGTAGAAGGTCTCATGTCACAGCGATCCTTACGTCCTTGCATTGTCTCTGGATTAAATTTCAAAGTCAGTATTAAAAGCTTGTTGTGTATAGAGCGCTTGACGGTCAGGAACCTTCTTATACCAAAGCAATTTTGAAGCCCTACAAGAGCAGCTTTCACTTCTTACCACCAATGAACTTTACTTCTACTGCTACTACTGCTACTACTGCTACTACTACTACTACTACTACTCTTGAGAGTTCAAGGTGTCCCAAGAAGCCACTCCCTTCCTCAAGACATGCCCAGACATGTTGCACTTCAAGGTACAGTTGTGTTCAAAATAATAGCAGTCCCACATCACTAGCAAGATAGCCAAGCTACCAGCAAGAAGCCCCCACAAATTCCCATTGTTAAAAAAAACACATGCGCTGAAGCGGTTATAATTTGCCAGAGAACACACTGACTGACCTAAAAAGAAATGGCGTAATATTTTGTGGACTGATGAGAGTAAGATTTTTCTTTTTGGGTCTAAGGGTCACAGACAGTTTGTCAGATGTCCTGCAAACACTGAATTCAAGCCACAGTACACAGTGAAGACGGTGAAGCATGGTGGTGCAAGCATCACGATATGGGGATGTTTCTCGTACTATGGGGTTGGTCCTATTTATCGCATACCAGGGATCATGATCAGTTTGAGTACATCAGAATACTGGAAGAAGTCATGTTGCCATATGCTGAAGAGGAAATGCCCTTGAAATGGGTGTTTCAACAAGACAATGACCCCAAACACACCAGCAAGCGAGCAAAATCATGGTTCCAGACAAACAGAATTCAAGTAATGGAGTGGCCAGCACAATCCCCGGACCTTAATCCCATAGAAAACTTGTGGGCTGACATAAAAAATGCTGTTCATGAGGCAAAACCAAGAAATGCAGAGGAATTGTGGAACGTAGTACAATTGTCCTGGGCTGCAATACCTGTTGACCAGTGTCAGAAGTTGGTCGACTCCATGTACCACAAATGTGAAGCAGTTATCAGAAACCGTGGTTACGCAACTAAATATTAGTTTAGGATTCTCAGGAAAGTTGAATCTTCAACTTCAAGCATTTATACAGTACATTTTTGAGTTTGTA
>VUQH01016791.1:4476-33413 GCA_015106775.1 Etroplus canarensis | reverse complement strand
TTTGTTTTTGTTGTTGTTTTTTTTTTGTTTGTGGTTTTGTTTTTTTTTGTTTTTTGTGTTGTTTGTTTTTTTTTTTTTTTTTTTTTTTTTTTTTTAGTGGCGGAAACAAGCTTCCATAATTTGAATCAGATTTTCTACAGTCTTTGATTCCATCTGCAGATCCCACAGTGGTGTGTGGACATGGTTAGGGGCTTACCTGGTCCTAAGCGGGCAGTCGCCTGTACTCAACCCAGGAGAGTGGCAGCCATGAGTGTGGCTCAAAGGGTGGCAGACGAAATGGATGTAATGCTCGGACAGGAAGTTGGCTACTCCATCCGATTTGAGGACTGTAGCTCAGCCAAGACTATCTTAAAGTAAGTGGTGCTGTGAGTGAATGAGGTATTTTATTGCACAGCAATTGCTTTTCATTGGCACAGAGTAGTAATCAAGAGCAGAAAGAACAAAGCATTGTTGTTTCTGCAGGTACATGACAGACGGTATGTTATTAAGAGAGGCCATGAATGATCCACTGCTGGAGCGATATGGTGTCATCATTCTGGACGAAGCGCACGAGAGAACTCTGGCTACAGACATCCTGATGGGAGTACTGAAGGAAGTGGTCCGTCAGAGAGCAGATCTGAAGGTATTTTTCTTTTCCCCAAAGAGGGAAACAATTTTTCCTTGCCTATGTCTTTGCAAGCAGGTGTTTCATAAATAGACTCAGAGTATTATAGTAATTGCAAAAGGAAAATAAAGACAGGCATGTCAACTGAGTGACTGTTTGCAAAATAAACTCTTAAATAGAAATATGGATTTAGTAGTGGTTATTAAGCTTTTTAAATTTGTGAATCCCTAAAATTAGGTAATGTCTACTAAGTTGATGCTTATAATATAATTGCTCTGGTCATACTCAGAACAGGTAGTTTTGCACACAAAACTGGCTACAACGTGGCTACATGAGCAGATGTTTCCCATTGAAGACAGAAGAGAACAAAGAGTTTCCTAATTCCACCTAAAGCACCTGGTATTTTTTTCAGAAGCCACATCATCAGGTGGCAGGAAGCCAGAAATAGGAGTGGCATAAAGAATCTGGCCGATTATCAAAATTAAAGTCCCTTTGTGGACTAAACATACTGCTTGTGTAACCCTTCTTGTAAGAGTAGTTCATCGTAAAGTAGGATTGCATGTAAAAGAGTTTTTGTGAGAGTTGCATCTTTTGTTACCACGAATGTGAATTTTGTTATATGAATAAGAGGGTTCTAGAGCAGTGGTTCTCAAACTTTTTCATTGATGTCCCCGCTGTGAATTTTTTTTTTTTTCAGCCAAGTACCCCTTATCCAGAGAAAACTGTTTTTGGTTGAAAAAACTGTAGTATCAGTGTCTGATTTACTAAAGTTTATAACTGTGTAAAACATTGTTCATCTTGAAGTGGTCTCTTTTGAACTATTTGGAGATAAAAATGTGCCACTATGTGTTCAGTAGCCTTGCTTCTACACTTTAACCATGATGCCATTATTTTAGTTTTCAAGACAGCAGTGATTGACAGGTGATGCTGTGTGTCAGGTTGGGTCAAACCATCCTGGTATAGGGGACACTGGGTTTTTTTTAGGTTAATGAAATTAAACAGCCTACCCAATATAAAATTCATTTTATGAACTTTTGGACAATTTGAATATTTATTAAATAACTATTTTAAAGGCTTTTTGAATTGATTTTATTTTTAAAAATTCTATTTAAAAAAAACTCACTTATCCCCTGGGATGCCTTCATGTACCCCCAGGGTTACGCCTACCCCTATTTGAGAACCACTGCTTTAGAGCTGTAACTCATGTCAGCTTATGGATATTTTATATGCGGGTATACAAGGTAATTAAGTGGAACAAATGTGTGATATGATTCTGTTCTGCTGTGCAGGTGATTGTCATGAGTGCCACGCTAGATGCTGGGAAGTTCCAAGTGTACTTTGACAACTGTCCTCTGCTGACTATTCCTGGACGCACACATCCTGTTGAGATCTTTTATACTCCGGAGCCAGAGCGGGACTATCTTGAGGCAGCAATCCGCACCGTCATCCAGATTCATATGTGTGAGGAAGATGAAGGTGACTGCCTTCTCTTCCTCACTGGTCAAGAGGTAAAGTTTATGATGCTTGTATTACTGGCCCAGTAGAAATTAGTTTAACGCAGCACGCCTTCCATTGACTCAAAAAGTAAAGTTACAACAAATCTTTCCTTTAGGAAATTGATGAGGCCTGCAAACGGATCAAGCGTGAGGTAGATGACCTTGGTCCTGAAGTTGGAGACATCAAAATCATTCCACTGTATTCCACATTGCCTCCACAGCAGCAGCAAAGGATCTTTGAGCCTCCTCCTCCAAGGAAGCCCAATGGTGCAATTGGAAGAAAGGTACATTTTGAATAATATAGGGTTCTTGTCAATCTTGAAAGTGTCTTAGAAAGTCTGATATCAAGGAAATAAAGGTCTTCAAATGTATTTCCTGTAAATTTACTGACGGTGTTTTTTTTAAAGGTGGGTAGAAAATAATGATAACCAAATCAGTTTTTAAAGTCGTTGTGGTTTCATTTCATTGATATTGTTTTCTCTTTATCACTGGTGATCATACATATTTACACTACTCAAAAAAATTACGGGAACACTCGATCATCACAGTATAACACAAAGTCATTTAAACTTCAGAGATATCAATCTGTCCAATTAGACGCATAAACCATTGTGAAGCCATTTCACCTGCTGTGGTGCAATTGAAAGAAACACCAGGTGCACCAGAGAGGCAACAAAAAGGGAATAGTTTTGCAAGGAGTGACCACAGATCATTACTCTCTCCCTAAACCTCCTGACTTTTTTGTAGTTTTGCTTTATGGAAGCATCCTTGTCACTTACGGCACCATGAGACGGTACTTGCAGCCCATTCAGGTTGCACAGGTATTCCAGCTCCTTCAGGATGGCACGTCTGTATGTCCTGTTACAAAAAAGTTTTGCTGCGTCTCCCAGCACAGTCTCAAGACTGTAGAGAAGATACCAGAAGATGGGCTGTTATATGAGGAAAGTTGGACAGGGCTGTAAAATGGCACTGTCCCAGCAGTAGGACCAGTATCTGCTCCTTTGTGCAAGGAGAAACAGGAGGAGTACTGCCAGATCCCTACAAAATGACCTGCACTGGGCTACTCGTGTGCATGTTTCTGTCCAAGCCGTCAGAAACAGACTGATGGTGGCACGTGGGATCTGTGCTCACATCCCAGCACCATGCCAGAGAACACTATTGGTGCCTGGTTCTCTTCAAATTTGAGAGCAGGTTCACACTGTACAGCATGTAACATATGAGAGTCAGGAGACCCCGTGGCGGTGATGCTACCTACAACAGCATCCAGCATGACTGGTTTGGCAGTGCGCATTGATGGTCTTGGAGGCATATCCTTGGAGGGTCACATGGACCTCCAATGGTATCCTGACTGCTGTTAGGTACTGGAATGAAATCCAGACAGTGCCGGACAGTTTGGTCAGTAGAGTGCTGGAGGTCATTTTGTAGGGCTTTGGCAGTGTTCTCCTGTTCCTGCACAAAGAGGCAGAAACTGGTGCTGCTGTTCAGGTGATGCCCTTATAAAGCCCTGTCATGTAACAGCCTATCCCCCTGCCATCTCCTGTACACTCTTGAGACTGTGCCAGAGATGCATGAAATCTTAATGCGACAGAACATATGAGTATGCCATCATTTAGGAGCTGTACTACCTGTGCAAGCAGAATGAGCTGCAAGTACCGTCTTATGCTACCAGTAGTGATAAGGATAGTGCCAAAAAGTAAAACTAGAGAAAAATCAGTCAGGAGGGATAAGGAGTGAGCAGTGGTCTCCACCTGTAAATAACTAAGCAATATCTGATGTATGAGCATAGACACTCCTATCTGCAGCTACTACACTTTACAGCTCCTCCCCTAAATAACTGGACTTTTACCTACTGCCATGCTGTGTACATACTTTGTGACTCACTGAATATAGGTTTTTTAAAATATTTTATCTTCTTAACTGTACTGCTGTCTTCTTACTGATATTTATACTGAACAGGGTGCCTGTATTGCAAGCAATTTCCCCCTCTGATTAACAAAGTATTCAAGATTCTGATTAAAACCATTCCTTTTTGAGGATTTCTTGTTTTTGCCTCTCCAGTCTCTCTTTTTTTTAACTTTCACTTTCAAGCAAGTGAAATGTATCCACAATGGTTTATGCTTCCTAACTGGGCAAATTGATATCCCCAAATTTTTGCTGACTTCATATTACACTGTTATAATCAAGAACTCCTATATTTTTTATGAGTAGTGCATTTCATTTAAGATGTAGTTTGGGGGCTGACACACGAGGGGGCACCAAAGTATTATTAACGCTTGACACAATCTATGATACCATTGGAAAAACTGCCACTCCCCTGCTGCCTGTACGGCTACTGAATATAATTAAGTGCTCCTTAATCAGAATCTGAATCCTGTAATTGGAATTTGGCTTCTAAAATCATTTAAGACAGCCAAGTTAAAGTTGTAGCTTATGTCCCAAAAACTAGGATACACATTTAGGTTATTTGTGGCAAAGATGTGCTATGTCCTGAATATAAAGCGAGTGTCTGGTCTTAATTTTTATTTTTGAAATGCTGCAGCAACCGTGTAATAAAACAGATTCTAACTTATCATGTTTCAAATGTTTGACATCCCTTTGCTTTTTCCCCAGGTTGTGGTGTCAACAAATATTGCTGAAACATCTCTAACAATTGACGGTGTGGTGTTTGTCATTGACCCTGGATTTGCCAAACAGAAGGTAGGCAAAAAAAAAGTTGGGTTTTTTGTCTCCATTTTGGTCACCATGTAATAGTGTGTACATCTCATAACAACTGTTTTATCGAAACATGTTTTTCTATGTGCAACTAGGTGTACAATCCTCGTATCAGAGTTGAGTCTCTGCTCGTCACAGCCATCAGTAAAGCTTCTGCCCAGCAGAGGGCAGGACGAGCCGGCAGAACACGTCCAGGGAAATGTTTCCGTCTCTACACAGAGAAGGCCTACAAAACAGAGATGCAGGCAAGTGCTGAGTTATATCAAGTTTTTTTTTTCTGTAATTGGTGCTCTACAAATACTGTCAAAATGAGATACACTAATTTATAGCTCAGCGTAGACTGATTTAAACATTTAAATTCATCAGCTCCATGTAGAGTGAGTAACAACAACAACATACTATATAATTGAAGCTTCATTGCATGTTTTCTCAACATTTTGCCCTTGTATTTAGTTTGGTGATTTTTATCAGCATGAGCAAAGTAGCGGGAGACTAATATTGAACTGCTGACATAATTCTGAAACTGCACCCTTGTAATACACGCCTCACCCGTTAGTCCCCTTAAGCCCACTAGTACACTGGGTTTTTCTCATTACTTCCTACAGTGAGTGTAGAGCCCTGTAGAAACACTCAAATATACTTTTGTCTGTTCATTTGATAAATGTATATTTAATATTATTCTCATCCCTCTTTAGGATAACACGTACCCTGAGATTCTTCGGTCAAACTTGGGATCTGTTGTGCTTCAGCTGAAGAAGCTGGGTATTGATGACCTTGTGCATTTTGACTTTATGGATCCACCAGGTAAATTATTCTGTAGTCTTTTATGAAATGTAAATGATTCTGTATACTAATTAGTCATGGTTCATGGCTTACTGACCTTGCTTCCCTCCACGCAGCCCCTGAGACATTAATGAGGGCCCTTGAGTTGCTGAATTATCTGGCAGCTCTCAATGATGATGGTGACCTGACAGAGCTTGGCTCCATGATGGCAGAATTTCCTTTGGACCCCCAGCTGGCAAAGATGGTCATTGCGAGCTGCGAGTTTAACTGCTCCAACGAGATCCTTTCCATTACTGCCATGCTGTCAGGTAATGCCCAGGACTGGGCTGACATCTTACTTGCCTATTGTAGGCCAAGTCTCTTGGGGTTAACACTTCTGACTGCAGGTAGTGATAAAAACCACCTGAAATCTAGTTTGTGCACAGCATTTTGGAATACATCTGATCTAGGGCTGGATTTTTGTTTACTGTCACAGATAACTGTTCATTTAATTTGGTAATTTTCATCTGCACTGTAAATGTGTAACACAAAATGGGGCATTTTATATTCCTCTGAAAGGTTTCACACCTATCTCACTTAAGCTAATTGAGCAGTTGGAGCATTTGCAAGATTGTGTTAAGATGAGACACATAGCACATTAAAGGGGCCCTGTAATGTTTTTCTTTATAAAATAGACTTGATAAAATTGTGGATGCTCACACCAGAGTTTTAAATTAGGAGGTTGGCACATAAAGCTCTGACCTCAAACTACTCAAAACACTTGATTTCAGAGTTTTTTTTTACTTCTGACTCTGTATGATGTCAGGGGGAGTAGATACCCCTGATGTGGTCATCTCAGCCCCACAGCCAATTAGAAGAAAGTGAGCTTCTTATCTCAGAGTGTCGATGAACTGAGGAGCTGCTCTAAGGCCCAGTATGGGACAAATAATAATGATTCATAACAGTGACTGATGCAAAGGTACTCCGATAGAATCCAGGAATAAAAAGCTGGAAATGTACACACTTGGCCCCCTTAATGTCCCTTTTAATTAAACATGTAGCAACAAAGCATTGACTCAGTGTTTACACTCTAATGTCACTAGACTTGCAGATTGTGTTTTGTTCAGAAAATTTTGACTCATCTGGGATTGTGAAGTTTGAGGGTTTTTTTTTTTGCAAATACAGAGTAACTGGCAAGCCGGTATTAGCCCTAACTGAAGTCTTTTATAATTATGTATGAAAACTTTGGCCTCATTGGGGTAGTTTGTTGAAGAGTTCTTGGTCATGTTTCATTTTGAGTTAAATAGTGCAAATAGGTAAACAACAATTTTAGGTGTTTGTATTTGAACGGCTTCTGGTATGGAGAATATACTTAATGTGAAGTCATAGTTAGTAATACTAAATCACAACCGTTGGAAAACCTCATTTTCATGCCATTTTTTTGTTGCAGATCTGCAGCCCAATAAGAGTTCGCTCAAGCCTTGACTTTTAATGTTAGGTTTTTACTTTATATTTCTTATTGAATAGTTAGGGAGCCCTTTCCCCCCCCTCGTTTCCTCACTGAAGCAAGAGGATAGGGCAGGCACCACTTTTAAGTTTTTCACATTTGTTGGATATATGAGAATTGTCTTTCTATTGAAGTAATGCACATAAAATTATTGTTATACTGTCCAGTTATGTGTAGCTCAGAAGTGTTTCAGCCATCTTCCTGCTTAAAGGCCTCGCCATTATGTATCAAAAGTACATAGTAAAATCTCTTGAGTCTTGAAAAGGTAAAGCATTTGATGGTGTCCCTAACACTTTGCAGCTGTGTGAAAACTCTTGTTTTACAGATGTGGTTAAATGACCCCCTCTCTACGAGCTATTAACCATTACAGTTGGGAATGACCTTGAGAAAAGACTGCAGCCCCCCCTTATAGAGCTTGTGGTCCTGCCCTGTCCCAACGCAGTGTCAAGTGCCCTAGCATCATAGGCTTTGCTCCATTTTTCTGTGAATGTTTCACTCATCCCTATGGGCGGCTTTGTTGGGGCCCATACCAACCTTGTTTAGTCCCACAGTGTTTTGTCCGTCCTACGGAGGCTAAGAAGGCAGCAGACGAGTCCAAGATGAGGTTTGCTCACATTGACGGAGACCACTTGACGCTGCTCAACGTCTACCACGCCTTCAAACAAAGTGAGCATGAGTCCGAGTTCTCCACCATGTTTTGTTTGTATTTCTGCATTAATGTGATGAAGCAGAGATGATGTTGAACCTCCATTTGTTTGTTTGTTTTCCCAAAGCAGAATAAGCTGAAAACACAACATATTACCTTAGAAAGTTACAACAAATGCATTAGGAAAAAGCAATTAAAACCAGTATAACCCATCAATATTTATACAGAGAAATAAGTACAGTCAGAGCAGTAAAATCAGGGATGCTCCTGGATAAGCAGAGAGTTGGGAGAGCCCTGACTCTGCCCCAGAGAGCTTGTTTCAAAGCTTCAAGGATCTGTCTGTGAATGACTTATCACCTCTAGTTTGCAGCCACACCTTAGGAGCAGATAAAGGTTCTCCCCCCAAAAGGTCTCACTCTACATACTGCCTAGTATGTGTCTGAGAGGCTTGATATTTTGAACAACAAAAGTCAAATACAGCTTGGTCCATAAGTTTTGGGACACTGTCACGTTTTTTTGTAATCTTGTGTCTGTACACCACCGCAGTGGATTTTAAATCAAAAGCTTGTCTGTTGGGTTGAGATCAGGTAACTGACTTGGTCATTTAAGAATATTCATTTTCTTTGCCTTGAGAAACTCTTGGGTTACCTTTGCTATATGCTTTGAATCATTATCCATTTGCACAGTGAAGCACTGTGTAATCAGTTTTGCAGCATTTGGCAGAATGTGAGCAGAGTATAGCCACGTGTACTTCAGAATTCATCCTACTATATCTGTCAGCAGTCATATCATCAATAAATACTAGTGACCTATTTCCTTTGACAGTCTTGCATACTCAATCTATAGCATCGCCTCCACCATGTTTGAATAATTGGAATCAGAATACTTTATAAAATCTGATTGTCAGATGGTGGTGTCATGATCTGGATCTTGAGCTATTCCTTTCCTTCTCCATACTTTTCTAGTCATTTTAGTACAAGTTCATCTTTGTTTCATCTGTCAAAATATTGTTTTATTTTTCCCCTGGGTAGGCCCTTTTTAGATGTTTTTTTTATTCTGGCTTTTCTATTCTTGAGTGCAACCAGTGGTTTGCACCTTGTTGTAAACCCCCTAAACTTAGATTCCCAAAGGTGTCTCTTGATTGTAGACTATGAGAGTGTCACACGTACCTCCTCGAAGAGTGTTCTTGATTGGCTAGATGTTGTGAAGGATTTTTCTTACCCAAGTAAAGAGTTCTGCCATTATCCTCTTTAGTAGTTTTCAAGTATTCCCGGTCTTTTGGTGTTGTTGAGCTGGCCAGTGCATATCTTAATTTTAATAGTGTTCCAGATTATTGATTTGGCTGGTCCTAACGTTTTTGCTTTCTCTCTGGTTTATTTTGGTTTTCCGGCCTAATGATGCCTTCTTCACTTGCATCAGCATCTTTTTGGACTTTGTTCTGGGAGTTGCAGTTAACAGCTACTAAATACAAGTTCAACACTTAGAATCAACTCCAGATCTTTTATTTGCTTGTCATGAAATAATGAGAACAAGCCTGTCTTGGCCATGAAAATGCTTGTCAGTCACTTGTTCCATTACTTTTGAGCCTCTAAAAATGGGAGACTCCGTATAAAAATGGCTGTAATTCCTAAATGGTTATTACAGTTCTTTTGTTAAACCTACTGAGTTAAAGCTTAAAGTTGGCACCTTGATCACATTTTGACTGTTTGATTTGAAATCCACTGTGGTAATGCACCGAGGCAAAATTACCCAAAAAAGTGTCACTGTCCAAAAACTAATGGACCTAGTGCGCTCTCTCTCTCTCTCTCTCTCTCTCTCTCTCTATATCTATATCTATATATATATATATATATATATATATATATATGTGTGTGTGTGTGTGTGTGTGTGTGTGTATATATATGTATATGGAGAGAGAGAGAGAGAGAGAGAGAGCTGTATACTTAAGAGCCAGTGCAAGGATTCCTAAATATATTTAATGCACTGAAGGCCTAGCAGATGAGTTAAGATCTGGAGCCTAATGAATTTTGTGAGCAGGTGAAGAGGCTGTTGCAGTAGTCCAGACATGTCTTTAAAAGATAAAAAAACAAATTACAAATTTATATTTTGTTTTGTGACATTGAATCCTCTTTGCTAAACAGTTATTTTATTGGTGAAGCTTTAAATTTGCTGTAAATATTTTGAACAAGTAAAGTCCCAACACTTTAATCTGTCATCTCTTGTTCCAGACCACGAGTCTAACCAGTGGTGCTACGACAACTTTGTCAACTACCGTTCGCTGATGTCTGCTGACAATGTGCGGCAGCAGCTGTCCAGGATCATGGACCGCTTCAACCTGCCGCGGCGGAGCACAGAGTTCACAAGTAGAGATTACTACATCAACATTCGGCGAGCGCTCTGCACCGGCTTCTTCATGCAGGTGAGCACATCTAATGAGACCTTTTATGATGATGGTGGGTTGATATTTTTCTTGCACTGAAAATGTCTCTATCTTTTTAAAAAATTATTATTTATTTTAATCTCCTTGCAGGTGGCTCATTTGGAGCGCACAGGCCATTACCTCACAGTAAAAGACAACCAAGTGGTCCAACTGCACCCATCTACAGTCCTGGACCACAAGCCCGAGTGGGTGCTCTACAATGAATTTGTCCTCACCACCAAGAACTACATCCGCACCTGCACAGACATCAAGCCAGAGTGGTATGTCTGCAGACAAATAAAATTTAAAGATTAGAAGTTTAACTTGCTGACAGATATTTACCATCTTCTCTTTTCTTTGTTCCAGGTTGGTGAAGATTGCGCCACAATACTATGAAATGAGTAACTTCCCACAATGTGAAGCTAAGAGACAGCTGGAGCGAATCATTGCCAAACTAGAGAGCAAAGAGTATTCCCAGTACTGAGCAATAGCCGAAGTGTCCTGGAAAACAACTGCTTACTATAGTTTTAGATCTTTCTGTATCATTGTATCTAAATGTTAAAAATTTAGCTTTTTGATTTTTTTTTTTATATATATTTTTTTTGCTTTTTGCCCATTGTTTTTCCCCATCAATGTTGATTATGTAACTAAGTGTAACATCATATATCAACAGCAATGGTAAGACCTGGCTGTAATGATTTTCAGATGAAATAACAAAACTGTTATTTAGATGTGGTTGAATTTCTTTTAGGAGACTGCTAAGTCAGAAAGATTTGTGCTTGCTTTGTTTCTTTAATAAATAAGCTTTGACTTAATTTCTGTGTATAAATGAATCAGTAAAGCCTGATATCACAAAAAGCAGTGTGTTTCCCTGTGGAGTTTTTTTTTTCATGTTTTTGTGTAGCGAGCCTGTCATGGTTTATTAAAGACAGAAATAAGTCTTGGGGAAAAAAAGTACATGAGTAAATACCCCCTGCTAGCTTTCTTAGCCTAACATGTTAGGTCTTTTAACATGTTTTTTAAAAGTTTTGTAAGAGTTTGCTGTCTTGGTTCAAATCCAACAGCTGGATGCCTGTGTGGGTTCTCTCCGGGTGCTCTGGCTTCCTCTCACATTCCAAGGACATGTAAAAAGGGGGCTAGGTTAATTGGTGATTCTAAAATTGACCTTAGGTATGAATGTGCGCGTGAATGGTTGTTTGTGTCTATGTGTTGGCTCTGTGACCGACTGGTAAGCTGTCCAGGGTGTACCCTGCCTTTCACCCTATGACAGCTGGAATAGGCTCCAGCGACCCTAAATTGGATAAGCGGAAGAAGATGAGATGAGATGGGGAAATGAGCAGGAGTGTCTCACAGAGTTCATTTAATGAAAATACATTTTATTATTCATGTGATTTATACTGCTATGTATAGGATTGCTCACCTGAAAATATTGTATTGAGTTAATTACATCAACAATGGGCACATCATTAAAAAGATAAAAACAGGAAAAATATAAATGGCACATTTTTCAGGGAAACAACACAACTATCATTAATGCAACATGTGACAATTTGCTTGTGAGCATAATTGTGATTTAGCAAAGTATTGGGAACTGCTGCTGTATGTGACTTTCTTATGGTAGAACTACTATTGATTCTAAAATCAAAAATGGAAAAAGTTACTTTAACCAAATAAATCATGTAGATGGTCTGTTTCAAGAGTGAACTGCACGTAAATTCACAGTACAGCTTTAGACTTGTACGTGTTCACGCCAGTGACCTTGTTCACTACGACTTCCTTTCAATGTCCTCTATGGTCTCTGGCAGACACCTGTCACGTGTATCTGGAAGCGTTCTTGCCACTATTGCCCCAAGTAGAGCCGTTGAGCACAAGATGACCTGCGGAAGTTCTTTCCAGACCTCATCCAGTAAGAGGATCATAGGAGCCACAGCTACACCAAACCGACCCATGAAGGAATTGTAGCCCATACCGTTTTGCCTAAAAACATAAACGTACATTATTCTTAAAAAGAAGACCACAACTTAGAATTTGTATGGTTTAATTACTTTTGAAAAACAAATGCAACAGATCTATTTGATGTCCTGCAGTGTTTATCAAAATGAAGCATGGAATTAGATGTGTGTAATTACCTCACTACAGTTGGATACAGCTCAGAGCAATATAGAACTACAGTTGCAAAGGATGCTGCAGAACACCCTTTTCCAATGACTGCTATCACAGTTCTAGTGACTGTCATATCTACAAAAAACATCAATACATGAACATGTATTTTTGTTGTTGGAAACATTGCACAAGTATTCACTACACATTCATGCATACTGACTGTAATCTCTTTGAAAAAGGGTTTTAAATCAACCTAAATCTTTGATTGAGTCTGTGGTGAATAATAAATACCTACCTTTTGGTACCACAATATTGATTCCAAGACAGATCAAGACCATCAGCAGAGTTCCCACCTCAGTGCGTCGCCTGCCTATCTTATCCAGAAAGTAGTAAAGTGACAATTTGGCTGGGACTTCAATTAAAGCATAGATAAACTGAGTGAGATATATGTTGAGCCCAAAACCTGTGATGTTGAAGCTGATGCCATAAAATGTAATTGCTACACAAAACCTGGAGTCAGAGAAAGTAGAAACTTAAATTAGGTAAATTAGTGAGCTATCTGTTGTTATAACTTACACACAAGATAAAATACAACCCAAAAAGAACTGGAAATACGCACCATAATATACCAGTACGCAGGGCCAGTTTCCTCATTTCAGGTGTTCGTATTAAGTCAAGGTAGGAATAGATGCGATCTGTTTTCTCTGTCACAATAATAGTGGATAATGTCTGAAAGAATTCAAAGCAGCATTGTTTTTCATACCTTTGAGGGACAGTGCTTATTTGCAACAATAATGAGTGTAATGAAACAAAAGATACACTGAAGGAAGAAACACAGCAAAACACACAACATCTATATATGATAAATTAAGGATACATTGTATTCGAATACTGTTTTGATTCTTTGCTTACTGTGTGTAAAATGTATGCCTATAATGTGATAGACAACACCAGGCTAGGTTTTTCTTGGTTCTCCTGAGTTTACTAACCTCTTTTTTAAGTGTGTGGATTGACTCCTCTGTTTTATTAATCTTGGCACATTTTTTCAAATACAGCTGAGCTTGCTCCAGCTTCCCATTGGCAATTAGCCACCTAGCAGACTCCGGCATCCACCTAACATTAAAGGAAATGTTTTTTAAATCCAAATGTTTTAAATTGTTGTGTTTAAAATAAAAACAAAAATTGCTGCCAAATTGCAGTTAACATCAATGTATGTCCATACTGGTATATTTAGGCAAGACTTAATAAAAGGTATTCCATTAATAATTGGGCAATAAAGCTGGTTTTGAGAAAACAGAAGAAGAAGCTATCAGTTCATAATGTAGTTCCTAGAAGGACCAGAGATATAGGCTATGAGGACAAAATGATTAAGCCACACCTCTTAATCACTGAATTCAGCTTTCTCATTTAGTCTCATTGCCACAGGTGTATAAAATCAAGCACATAGCCATGTAGTCTGCCAAACATTTATGAAAGAATGGGTTGTTCTAAGGAGTTGACTGAATTAGAGTGGGACTGTAATAGGATGCCACCTTGGCAACAAATTTTGTTAAATTTCTTCCCTCCGAGATATTCCACCATAAACTGTAAGTGGTATTATTGCAAATGGAAGCATTTTAAAGCCGCAGCAACTCAGGCACAAAGTGGCAGACCCTGTAAAGTTACAGAACGGGGTCACTGAGTCATTTTGCACAAAGTGTATAAAAGTCACCAACACAAAGGTCCTTTTTCTGATCCAGCATGACTGTGCCCCAGTGTATAAAAAAAGGTTAATAAAGTCATGGCTGGTTGGATGAGTTTGGCGTGGAAGAACTTGATGGGTCCACACAGAGCCCTGACCTCAACCCCACTGAACACATTTGGTACGAACTAGAAAAGAGATTGTGAGCCAGGCCCTCTCATCTAACATCAGTGTCTGACCTCAGAAATACTTTCCTGGATGAATGGGCAAAAATTCTCACAAACACACTCCAAAATCTTATAGAAAGCCTTCCTGGAAAAGTGGGAACTGTTGTAGCTACAAAAGGGGGACCAACTCCATATTGATGCCTATGGATTTAGAATTGGGTGTCATAAAAGCTCTAGGTGCAATGTGTAGGTGTCCCTGTACCAAGATACACTGTCAAAAATACAGTCTTACATTCCTTCATACACACTTCCATCCACTCATTAGTATTAGCCATGACAAGACACAATTCTTCAAACAAGGATGTTGCTGAAAAGAAGCTATAAATTAATAACACTGTTCCTAATAGAATCAGAAATATATTATTTTGTATTCAATGATTTGTTCTTCCTTCTAAATCCAATTGCATTCTCTAAAATGGAGCACAGGTGCTAAGAGCTTGAAATCAGAGTATATTATCCAAATAAAAGCATTAACTGCTCAATTCAAGCAGAGATAAGGAATTGATCATACAGTGCTAGTGAGCTCCCATCATTTTTAACTTATCAATATCAGATTTTTAAACATCTTTTTGGCCTCAAGTCATTCTGAACTTCCCTAATTCATGGCAATTTTTCAGATTAACAGACTGCACAACTCCTTAGCTGAGGCCATGCAAGAAGTCGCATGACCTTTTTCCATGTATTCAGTAGTAGGCTGATATTCAGCCAAGGAATTATCATTACACTCATTTTCTGTAATTTTTTTTCTATCAATCAAAACCTTGACCTCAAACATGACATCAGCAGTTAGTGTCTAAATGGATTTTCTTGTTGTTGGGAAAGGCTGAAATTATGGTGCCAAGAAGTGCAGACTTTAGGTGCTGCTGCTCACTTATAAAATAGTAAATGGCACTGCACCATTTAATCTGTCTAATCTGACCCTTACACACCCAGGGGAGTCATCTTTTGAGTGTTTCCAGGGTCTGTAAGAAGATGGTTGGAGATTGGGCTTTTTCATTTCGTGCACCAATGGTTTGGAATGGTCTACTTGTAGGCATTAGGCAGGCATGTTCAGTTGATATATTTAAAGCAAAGCTAAAGGCTAATTTGTTTACTGCTGCTTATAAGTCTTGGTTTATTTGTTAATTTCTCTCTGTTATAGTTTTTGTTGTGTTTTAAATTATCATTATTCTGTTATGTAATTTGTTTTTTGAATTGAAGTACAACACTTTGACAAAAAGCGCTATATAAATAAAAAGTATTGTTATTTGTTATAATAGATCACCATTACTGTTACATGGGATATGTAACGATCATAAAAAATAGTAACTTTGTATTACAATGTTATGTAAGTATGCATAATTATTTTCATTTTTTGTAAAGCCTTTACCCCTTAAGTTATACTTGAGGGCCTTTTGGATGTTAACCAGTCACCAAGAACACAACCTCCAAGATTAGGGTGAAACTGAAAGGGGTTTATGTTTGACAAAGGGTCTGAGTCATACCTCCAAGTGAAGATGGCCAAGATCAAAGGAGACGTGACACTAATAATCAGCCTCCTCCAATCATTCACAAAGTAGGCAATTGCCGCGAACACTGTGTTTCCAAATGACCAGGATAAGCTGTCAAACACTCCCACGATCTTTCTGTGCTCAATGTCCACCCACTCCACACCTGAAATGAACAAATATTTTAGCACTTTCCAAGGACCCAATTTAGAAAAAGCCTTTAGTGTGGGGCCGCCAGTAACCATAGAGGTTGAAAAAAATTTAGTCGAAATGATGTTGCATGTGTACAAGCCACAACTTATTTACACTTTTTTTTCTGAAATTTTAGGGAATCTCTAGAATATTGACAGCATTCTATTTTTGCCACACATTTCTATTCTTACGGATCATGTAAAAATTAGCAATGAAGTGTGCTACTGTAAATAAACAGTGTCTCTTTCTCTCTCAAATGTTTTTCTCAAATGTTTTATGCAAATATTTTCATGAGTTAATCAAAATGTTTCATCAAATAGATTAAGATGGGAACAAACTGTGTCCCATGCTTATTAAAAATCCTTTAATGTGCTCACAATGGCAAACATGGCCTTGAAATGCATGTTTTATTTAACCTCTGTGGCCACTGCTGGGCTCTGTACTTTGGTAGGCTACAAAGAAGCAAGTGAGGCAAATGAACTCATGGTATGAGAAAGGATATATTTCTCATACCATGAAGAATGGAAATAATTACTGAGGACTGTTGAGACAATGGCTATGCCAGTGATGCAAAACCCAGTGAAGAACCTCAGCACTGCAAACATCACATAGGACTGAGAAAAGGCACTTGCAACAGCAAACAGCATTCCAGATACATATGACACCAGCAGCATGATCCTTCGGCCAAACCTGAATATAAATCAGAAAATATCAGCTTTTAATTTTATTCAGTAACAGAAAGATTGGCTAATCACATCTGAGGCCAACAATGATACCTGTCACTTAGACTTCCAAAAGAAATGGCTCCGAACATAACTCCAACAAAGAAGATGGTAGCAGTTGCTTTGTTTTTCCCTCTTCTATCACACACCAAGTCCCACTTGTACAAACAAAAAAGTCAAATTTACAGTTTTCTTCACAGACAAGTAACTTTTCCATGCAATTTTTTCATATATTAAGACAAGTACATTTAATTTTTTTCATATCATAAAAAATTTAATGTATAGTAGATCACCTCTGAAGTCACAGTAGACTTGAAGGTGGTGTTATCATACACCCATCCATTCTGGCATGGGACTGTAGGTGCGTCAGTGATTTTGGAGGAGTTAAACAGAAAATGATACTGAGGCGTCATGAACATCTGACAGGAGCTTGGAGTCCCATCCTGCTGAAATGGAACACTTACTAAAAGCCTCTCTGCCTGGGATAAATTTGTAAAAATACCTCCATCATCCAGAGAGTTGATGTCACAGTGGTGAGCAGGAACAGCTGCTATAAAATTATTCAGCATGAAGTGGCAAGGCAGTGTGAAGCGGCAGATAAAGCTGATCACAATGATCATTATCTGAAATCTTCCAAATCCATTAACATCAGCCAGAACATTCTCAAACTTCATTATAGACTTCCAATGTTTGCAAAATGTCTTCACTTAAGCTGAAAATCTGAAAGAAAATACCCATGCACCTGATTATGAAGATGAAGCATCAGACCCTTGGCATATGACTCGCTGAAATAAGTGAATATTTTAGCCACTAAAATAATTTTTAACTATGTCAAGGCAAATTAAAGTTTTCATTGGTGGTAATAGTTACTGTAGTATCAGATCCAAATTGTTGGTATAGAGAAATGACTCATCAAAAGTAAAATAGCTGTGAATCACTTGTAGTGTATTTCAATAGCAAGTTTGTCAAGCCATATATTGTAAAATTCTAAAGACATTACAGAAGCTAAAGAAAAATGCCAATATTTGCATCTCTGTGTTTGCATTTAATTTTTAATACCTCTTTATTCTTTTTCTCTAAATCATAAAACAGCATTAGGAATAATAAGCAACAGAAAAAGGGAGACAAACAAGAAAACAGAGTAATTTAAGACAGAGTAAAGCCGTCATTTTGCAAAGGACTGTTGTTACAGATGTGGACGTCATTTACAGAAAGTCAGGTTTCAAGGACAAGATTCAGAAACCAATGCAGGATCAAAGGTTATAAGAATAAATGTTACACAAGAACAACAGCTGTACAACACACAGTGGGGCTCAAGAAGAAAAGAGTAATCAATTCATGTAAAGATTTACCCTCAGCTGCTGGAAAGGATCGTTTTCTCTATAATCATTATAGGGAAATCAGGCACTGTTAAATCTTTTCAGTGATCTATTTGGAGAAGATTTCTGCTTGTCATTTTGTTGGGAAACCATGACCTCCTGGGTCAAGCAGTCCATGGTCCAAGCTACAACACAGAATGCCATATAATTATTTTGATCCGTATATGGTGCACTTAAGATACGGAGGCCAAGAAATCTCTCAATTAATTGCATGACCATACCATACTGTATGACCAATGTTTGTTGGTGACTGAGGATACCTAAAACTTTTAGCATCAGAATTTGAGAGAAATACCCTATCTACCTTAAGCACCTTCAAACTGTAGCAAACTCTGGCAAATGCAGACAAATGAGTAATAAATGTGTCTCGAATTTTGATTTATATTTAATGTTTGATATAGTTTATTTTTAAGCCTCAGAATCAGGGATTCTCTCTCTCTTGAGAGACTCCCCCATTTTTAGAAGCTCAAAAAGTAAATTGGCAAACTAACATAATTTAAGATATGAGGATTGTTTTAATACTTGGATGTCTTAAACCACCAAATGCTGTGTTTCCTTCCTTGAGATGTTCCGCCAGGCATTTACTGCAGCTGCCTTCAGTTGCTGCATGTTTGTAGGTCTTTCTGCCTTCAGTTTTGACCTCACTAATGCAAAAACTGCTCTGCTGGGTTGGGATCAGGCGACTGACTTGGCCATTGAAAAATATCTCATTTCTATGCCTTGAGAAACTCTTGGGTTGCTTCTGGTTACCATCCATTTGCACTGTGACATGCCATCCACTCAGTTTGGCAGTATTTAGCTGAATCCAAGAAGAGAGTATAGCCCTGCACACTTGAGAATGAATCCTGCTACTTCTATCGGCACTCACATCATCAGTAACTACCAGAGACCTGGTCCCACTGACAGCGATACATGCCCACACCATAAAATTGACATGATTTTTTTATGCTGCCGACCAATCACTTTTAATTTATATAGCGCTAATTCACAACAAAAGTTGCCTCAAGGTACTTTATATTATATAGTAAGGATCCAAAATCATTACAGAGAAAACTCCAACAATGAGCTGTTCCTCTCTGCCTCCATACTTTAATCTTCCCAAGTTAAGCTTGGTTTTGTCTGTCCAAATAATTTTTCCAGAACCAGACAGGCCCTTTTGAGATGTTTTCTTAAAAATCTAATCTAATCCTTCTTGTCCTTGAGCATAACCAGTGGTTTGCACCTTGTTATAAACCTTCTGTATTTACATTCATGAAGATGTCTCTTGATTACGTACTTTGACAATGATACACCTTACTGAGAGTGTTACTGACTTGGTTAGATGTTGTGAAGGGTTTTTTCTTAACCAAGGAAAGAATTTTGAGATTATCCACTATCTTCCATGTCTTCTGTGGTCTTCCAGGACTTTTGGTGTTGCTGAGCTAGCCAGTACATTCTTTTTAAGAATATTAATATAGAACAGATTGCTGTTTTGACCACTCCTGAAGTTTTTTGCCAATGGCTTGTTCTTCAGCCTCATGATGGCCTCCTTCACTTGCATCAATATCTCTGTAGACCTTATATTGAGAGTTTCAGTAAAAAGTTACCAAATGCAATTTCAACACTTGGAATCAACTCCAGAACTTTTATCTGTTTAGTTTGTCATGGAATAATGAGGGAACAGGCCTGACCTGGCCACAAAACTGCCTTTCAGGCAATTGTCCCGTTATGTTTGAGTCTCTGAAAACTGGGGATTGCATATAAAAATGGCTTTAATTCTTAAACTTTGATCACATTTTGACTGCTTGATTTAAACTCCACTGTGATGGTGCACTGATGATAAAATACAAAAAATGTTTACTTGTCCCAGACTACGGACGTACCTGTAAATATACTGTTGAAATAGTGAAAAAAAGGTTTGAATGTTGTAGGAGCACAGTTACGTTTTAGTTCTAGAACAGTAAGGCACCTTCAGCTGCTCCCTTGTATTTCCCCAAGGGGTCGCCACAGTGGATGAATCCATGCAAGTACTTTGGCACAGATTTTATGCCAAATGCCCACCTGACAGAACCCTCCCATTATAGGAGGGGTTTGTGTCTGCACCTTGGATCAAAACAGGAATCTTTTACTTGTAAGGTGAATGTGTAAACCACGACACTACAGTAAAGTACAGTACATGATTCATGGTTGCTTTTATGTCTCATTCTATCCCTGTTTCCTGCAAGTTACCAGACTTCCTCTTGCACTCATGCATTTTATTTATTTTTAAAGGGTGTGGATCTAAAAACATTACCTCAAGACAGAGAGTTCAGGGATTTATTGAAATTTGTTTTAATTACAGAACATACATACATACAGAACCTATTTTTGAACGTGATAAATCTCGACTCATAAAGACAATCAGATTTAGAGTTAAGCAAAAGCAACTGAATCCAACAGATCATGAATACTTGCTTCTACATTAGCTCTAGTTTCCTATTAACATACACAACCTAATAAAAGAGCAGAAATATTGCTTTTTTTAATAGATTTATAGAATGCTGCTCTCATCTTGTTGTATTCTGGTAGCTGGATGGTCTTAATTTTTTTCAGGCAGGAATGAAGACAGTATGCTGTGATAATAATGCAGCAGAAAATACTATATTTATATTCTATGTCATGCTCATTTAAAGCGTGACTATGTGTACATGAAGGTGTGTACATGCATTTGGCCTTGCAACAACAAAAAAAAACTTAAGTACTGTAGTAGTTAGATAATGATTCCACGAGGAGGTAAAAAGACTTATGATTTAACAGGCATTCTCATGATTCTGTAAAATAGACAACTGTTTGCTGGAATTAAATTGCTGGGACCATTTATTGGACTCCTATGGGGATTTTGGTTGCAGTGAAGAAAACGTATAGGCAGGTGATTTTTCATCAGATGTGGAAACTGAACGTCTTCTGAAATGCAAGACACATTTTATATATTTCATATTGTATATCCATTTTATTGTTTGGATGCATTTCAAATTAAGGCCCAATACCTTTTTTTTTCCACATCCTCAATAGTCTCTGGTAGGCGAACATTATACGTCTCAGGAAGGAACAAAGCTAACAGCCCCGCACCTAATGCCACCAGGCAGAAAACAGTACTTGGTAGACTGACCCACACATCTTCAAGAAGCATGATCAGGGGGGATACAGACACACCTATACGGGCCATGAAGGAGCCGTAACCCAATCCATTTTGCCTGTGTGAAAAAAAAAACCTCAGTAAGCCTTCTTTTTGGAACTCTGGAAGAGGACCTCTGGAAGAGATCGCTATAAATGTGCAAAATATATTTTTTAAAAATGCTAATTTCACTGACCTCATTACCGTAGGATACAGCTCTGCTGTGTACAGAAAAACTGTAGTAAAGGCTGCCTCTGAAAACATCTTGCCCAAAGCTCCTACAGCTGTCTGAACTGTGGCCTGATCTGAAAACAGTTGAATTTGTCCTTATGTTATAGTTAAGGCTTTTCACTTACTTTACTTTGAGATTTAATATGGAAACATGTGGGGTGTTTTCTATTGCTGTTATTTGTTGAAGCTGCAGCAGATACTGATACTGTGTACTTTAAAGGGACTCACTATGCTTTTCCTTACTTTTGGGGCAGATGCTGAAATTAAGCATGAGTTCAGGATATGTACATGTAATTACAGTAAGCCAAACACTTAAGCTTCAGTTTTAGGTTTTTTTTCTTTTTTTCCTTCTATTCTTGACTCTGTATTATATCAGTAAGAGGGGCTATCCCTAATATTGCCACACCAGTCTGCTGTTCAGTCAGTGGTTTGTTTATAAGTTGACTAAAAGGGAGAGAAGCTAGACGGTAAATGAACTGAAGGGCTGCACCAGTCATGGCCTTGATGCTTGTGTTTTTCGGAGGCTGGGATGTTTACATGACTGTGTGCCTTCACATAATGTAGTGTTCATATTGCAATGCCTACTTTAAACTTATACTTGTCCCTGACAAATAATTTTATAATCAAAAACTAATAAAGAAGCTAACATTATTAGATAGAACAAACATTACACTTGAACTTTAACTTAAGAGAAACATGCTTCAATTGATCATATACCTTGAGGGATAAACATGCTGCAGAATATGAACAGACCAGTCATAATGAGTGTTCCTGACTGATCCAACCTTCGGCCGAATTTGTCCAAGGTGAAAAAGATGAAGGCTTTTCCTGGGATCTCAATGGCACCATAGATGAATTGTGTGAGGTAAATGTTCACACCAAATCTGCTGACATTCAAGCTGATTCCATAATAGGTGCAGGCCACGCCAAACCTGTGAGCAAGAAGGAGCAAATATTATTTTAAAGTTAAGTAGTTGCTCCAAAGAATGGTTTCTGATTAGCTTGCTGGTGTCTGTCATGGCTCAAAGTTAAACCACAGTTCAAATTCCAGACCTCCTGCTCTTGTGTTCATTTGTCATTTACTGAGCAAAAAACAACACAATTAACAGCTTATAAGTTTATAATGATGACACCAGGAGCAGTGAAGTGATGGGTGAGACAGAAGAGTATGATAAGTTCACCTTGCAATTAATGAAAAATGGCTTAAAAGTGTTGTTTCTATTTTTAAAAAAACAGGTTCCAGTATAAATACTCTATGTAAAGTGGATATTGTGTGGCTGTTTACCAAACAGACTGACCAAATTAGTTGTCAATAAAATGTCATATTTAAAAAAAAACAAAGGCAGAAGCATTTAAGTTCTTCACTGCAGCAATCTGATGGATGTTTCATGCTTTTTCTAACTGGACCTCTATTATTCATGGACACAACTTCTGTCTGTTTATGGTTCAGTTTTTGCCATCATGCAGTGACCAGTTTTAACCCAAGAGAAAATGTCGCAGTTCCAACCACACTTGCTTAGTAATCACAGCAATAATTTTTTACAGTGATTTAAAGGTTTGTGCTTTTGCTTCAAAAACCGATTGAGATATATACCACACAATGCCAGTAAGCAGAGCCAGCCTTCTCATTTCAGGTGTTCTCACAAGGTCCAAATAGGAATATTTTCTATTTTCATTTTCTACAATTATGACTTTAGACAGAACCTGGAGAAAGGAGACGGAAAGTTGTGAAAGCGGTGCTGTTTATAATTTTTGTTTAGAAGTTAGCTGTTTATGTAAAATCTGTGTACCTCAGGGTTTAAGTCATCCATGACCTCCTCTCTGCCATTGAATTTTGCACATTTACTCAGGTAAAAATGAGCAGCGTGCACTTTTCCATTACTTATCAACCATCGGGCAGACTCAGGGAGCCACCTGCAACAAAAGGTAGTGAGACGGTTTTCAGACAGAAGAGATTTTTGAGAAGATTTTTTTTATATAAACACATCTGACATGTCTCATCAAGAGAGTTGAGAAAGTTTACTACAGTTAAGACTACAGATCTCATAAATACTTTTATGTTGATAGGCAGGAATTAGCTTGTTGTGGTTCAAAGAATAATAATAATTTCTCCTTACCACCAACAGACGATAGCCACAAGCAGCGGGGAGGTTACAGCCGCAGTCAGGTACCTCCAGTCATTCAAAAAATAGGCCAAGCCAGGTAGCAGAGCAGTAGTAACACTCCAGTCCAAGCTTATTAAAACACCCACTGTTGTCCGATGCTTGATGTCCAGCCATTCAATACCTATATTAAGAACTTCCTGTAATTTTTACTATCAGTGACATTGACTGAGGCCACTGATATACAAGCGTGGTGATCAAATAAGTTTTTAATTTTTGTTTTGCCAGGCTACTCACAAAGGACGATGGAGATTATACTTATTCCCGAGAGTCCAAGTCCAGTAAAAAACCTCATGGCAGCAAACATGGGGAAATTAACTGCAAGAGCACTTGCAAAACCAAAGAAGGTGGTTGCAATGTACGAAAAGAGAAGCATTTTTTTCCGGCCAAACCTGTAAAACAAATTAGACAAAGTGGTTACAACAAAACTTAATCCAGTGAAATAGCTTGAATTTTCATAATAGTTACATTGTTTTCATGATAGTTATGTACTTTTCACTTTATTATGGAAATTTTTGATATAAGAAGAAATGAGCACACAGCAAGTAAGATCCCCTTGTTCTAAAGTCTTCCGAATAAAATACTAAATCTTTTCTCAATAAAGGAACACGGTGATTTTCTACACTGTATATGTAACTAGACAAAAAGCTAAGCAGTCAGGCTTCTATACAGGCAATCAGAAGAAGAAGGCTTACCCTTTCAGTCCTCCCCCCAAAAATTAGAACTCAGCAAATACACCAAAAAACCCATCACAAACACAACACAGTTCAACAATATGAATTTGCAAATGCTATTTGTTCTTGGCTGTATTGGGGTTGTTTTAATATTTGAAAATTCATTAACTATATGGACAAAAGTACTGGGACATGTGTGAGCACTTTTATGCCATCCCATTCAAAATCCATAGGTTTTAATATGGAGTTGCCAAATGCTTAAATTTTGCAATAATACCACTTTACAGTTGATCATGGAACATCTAGGGGGGAAGAAATTTCACCAACTCTTCTTTTTTCGGCTGTTCACTTCGGAGGCTGCCACAGTAGATCATCTGCCTCTATCTCACCCTATCCCTTGCATCCTCTTCTTTCGCCTCACCCCTCTTCATGTCTTCCTTCACTAAATCCATGAACCTTGTCTGTGGTCTTTCTTTTTTCCTCTGAACTTGCAGCTCCATCTTCAAAAGCCTTTATCCAATATATCCACTATCCCTCCTTTGCACATGTCCAAACCATCTCAGCCTTGCCTCTCTGACTTTATCTCCAAAACTTCTCAACCTGAACTGTCCCTCTGATGTACTTATTTATAATTCTGTCCAACATTGTCAGTCCTAGAGAAAATCTCATCATCTTCAATTCTGCCACTCCAGGTCCACCTCCTGTCTTTTTGTCAGTGCCACAGTCTCCAAAGCCTAGCAGGTCTCACTACCATCTTGTAAACCTTCCCTTTAATTCTTGCTGCTATCCCTCTGTCACCAAGCACCCCTGACCCTCATCTCCACCCACTCCACCCTGCCTGCACTCTCTTCTTCACCTCTCTTGTGCACACTTACTTTAGATGGTTGACCCCCAGGTATTTAAACTCGTCCACCTTTACTACCGCTACTCCTTGGATCTTCACCATTCCACCTGCCTCATTCTCATTCACACACATGCATTCTATCTTGCTTCTACTGACTTCTCTCTAGTGCATACCACCATCAGCTCCCTATTGTCACTACAGATAACAATGTATCTGCAAAAATCGTAATCCACATAGATTCCTGCCTGACCTCATCTGTCTACCTGTCCATCACCACTGCAAGTAAGAAGGTGCTCAGAACTGATCCCTGAGGTAATCCCACCTACACCTTGAACCCATCTGTCATTCCTGCTGCACTCCTCACCATTGTCTTGCTCTCCTCATACATGTCCTGCACCACCCTCACATACTTCTCTGTCACTCCTGACTTCCTCATACAATTCCAAATTCCCTGGCAGCCTATCATATGTTTTCTCCAGATCTGCAAAGACGCAGTGCAACTCCTTCTGACCTTCTCTATACTTCTCTGTCAGTACTCTCAAAGAAAACATTGCATTTGTAGTACTCTTTCTTGGCATGAAGTCATACTGACTTGTTGCAACAGAGGCATACAGTACTGCACTGAAATTCAGTGAGCTCTTTAGAACGACCCATTCTTTCACAAACATTTGTAAAGGCAGACTGCATGGCTAAGTGCTTTATTTTCTACCTGTAGCAATAGTACTGATTGAAACACCTGAACAAAAATGAGTAAGAGGTCTGGCCCAATACTTTTGTCTATATAGTGTACCTCATCTGATAGAATATAATAGCCCAGATCCTAATACAGACTGAAACTAATCACCATAATTATACTTGTGCAACAAATGTGAAGGGTGTTATTAAGATTATATCATTCAGTGTATGCATGTTTGATTTAACATACCTGTCACTAAGAAAGCCAAACAGTGCTGCTCCAACCATAACCCCTATGAAGAAGATGGTGGCTGTGGCTCTGTTCACTCTTTTATGATCACAAACCAGATCCCACTTTTAGAGAAACGCAGACAAAAAAAGTTAGCTGATTGAGCAATGGTATTCATTTAAGTGGAAACACTGACCCTCACCTCTGTAGCCAGAGTAGACTTGAAGGTGGTGTTGTCGTATATCCATCCATTCTGACATGCCACAGTAGGTAGGTTTGTTAAGTTGGAAGCATTTGACAGCAGATGATACTGAGGCTCTGCAAACATCTGACAGGAGCTCAGACTCCCATCTAGCTCAACAGGAATACTAACAGTGAGCCTCTCTGCCAAAGATAAATTTTCCCAAAGACTTCCATTATCCAGAGAGCTGATGTTGCAGTAGTGAGATGGAATAACCGCAATGAAATTGTTCAGCAAGAAGTGAAACGGCAAAGTCATGAGTGGAATTCCTAATAAGAAGAGTGTCTGGAGCTGGAATCTCCCAAAGCTATTGACTAATTCCAATACACTGTCAAAAATCATTTTTCAAAAGTAAGATGCAACCCTCAAGAGTGAAAGCAAAGACCTTCCAGCTGCCCCTTTGACACTGAGCTTCATTTTTAAATTTTGTGTTGGTTAATGGTCAGCTGCTATGTCACAATATGTAAATTGTTGTAAGGTAATACAAATGTGCATGCTTACTCTTTTGTACAAGTCTGAAGTCTACAAATGGTCTTTCAAAAGATAAATCATTTCCAACGAAGCAAATACCTCAGATGTCCCTAACAGTCCAACCTAACATTTACTGAATACCGAGAATGTTACCAATATCACTGGTTAAAAAATGAGTGCATGTGGGAGCAAATAAACTGGGATAGATAAGTGTAAAGCATAGTGCTGAAAGTTTATGATGCTGTTCTCAAGTAGGGACACTCCTTTACTACAGACCATTGCAACTTTTTAAAATTACTTTCATAATATAATAGACACAAAACAAAATAACAGAATGTGTCGACAATATTTATGCCTTCTAAAGAGAGGGATCTTACACAACCAGTTTAAGCTGACTACAACTGTAATATAGACATGTCTCTTTTAAACTTGTTCTTTTTCTCATGTATGCATAAATTACAATTTCATTAATATCATGTGATTAGTTGGAATAAGTATTACTATGTTTCATTTTTGCTTGTTTATTTTTTAGCTATATTCACATGAATATATCAGCACCACCATCCATTCACCTTATCTTTTGCAGGCCACCAGTCATCAACATATGATAATGAAACATAAGACGACACTATAGGCGATGGGTGTAAAATAAAGCCAGAATTGCTCAGTTAATGATAAAAGCACAAAATGCTGCACAAGTGTTCTCCAAAGTACACTGATAATTTTCAGGGATGGAGCAATTGAATCCATCAGGCTCTTTTGCAAAGATAGAGAGAGATAGCTAGAGAGATACTTTTCTATGGTCCTTGCACTTGATACAACTGAACAAGAGTATCTGAGCGATGCTGTGCACTGGTTGACTGAGGCTACAGTATGTTTGATGCGTCATATTTGACTTTTTAATGAGTATGCTTACTCACAACAAAAATGACTGAGGTACAGATTGTACTTGACTGCTGTGGTCAAATGAACCAGACAAAAAGTACCTAAGAATTTAACATTTTGTGTAAAAATGTGTTATTAGATTGTGTCAGCAATTTGAGTCATCATGACACTGTTCATCCTGGTCAGTATTAGTATAGATGTACAGGTATCCTTGTCATAGGACAGTGCCTACATCATCATCATCATCATACAGTAGGCCATTAATACAGCTCTCCCTCGTAGGCTTTTATACCTACGAGAGGCATTAGGATGTAATCTTTAAGGTGCTTGCTATTCATGCATGTAGTAACACCCATATTGAGATGCACTAGCCTCTCGGTGTATAGCTTGGTGAGATCTGCTAGTGTGAACACCTTGATGTTGCCATCTTGCCTTCTGTCCTCAATGTAAGATGTACAAATACATCATTACTGTACTGAAACAGCGTTTTCAGGTATCTGTACTTTGGCATAGGCAGGTCAGTTGACCATCACCACATCTCCTAAAAACCAGATCTACACTAGTAGACCTGCAAACAAACTATATGAAAGAAAAAAAATGCACTGATTAGTAAAATTTGTATGCAACCATCCTATGCTCGGATTGCTACGAAAAATGCATAGCTTGTAGCTAGGCTACCATTGCAGTTGGAGCTTATCTCAGCTGCTATAGAGCTGAGTTGTGTTCTAGTGTAAGTGTATGTATCAAATGTTAATGCAAAAAATATGCAAGGGTATGTGTGCATTATTGTGTGAGAGAGATAACCAGGAAGCAGTGAGGGCCTTTTGTCATCATCTGAGCAATTTTTGCAGCAATCACCTAGACTACCAGTAAGCATTTCATGAACTGTTATTTAAAAAAAAAAAAAAAAAAATTGTAACATGAGTAACTGCATTTCCATTATGCTCTCTTTGACACAATTTGGGGAATTTTGACTAAGATATTGTTTAAATGCAGATCTTACAATTTAAAAAATTAATTTTCATTTATAATAACAATATTATTACTGATTACTATTATTATTTACTGAATTTCCTTTGTCCTCAGCGACTGTCTCCTGCAATACAGATAAAACTTAAGTTAGTCATTTGATCGTGCACTGCATTATGCAAACTGCAGAGGGGTTTACTGGGTTATTGTTTAGCAGTGGAGCTCTGTGAGTGGTTAATTCTTTGCTTTAGCTTAAATACTGAATTACAAACTGTGTTAATTACAAATTTTAACACATACTTCACTTTACCTTGGTTTCTCAATGTCCTCGATGAACTCTGGCAGTCGCATGTTTAATGTTTCAGGAAGAACTGAAGCCACTAAGCCGGTCCCAACTGCCACTGCACAGTAAGTGACTGCAGGGAGGAGATGCCACATATCTTCCAGTAGCATGATGAGTGGAGAAATGGCAACTCCCAGTCGTGC
>VUQH01016790.1:2386-28521 GCA_015106775.1 Etroplus canarensis | reverse complement strand
GTCCAATATATCAATATAATAACAAACCCAAAAATCTTTTAGGTATTCCCTCAAACAGCTACTTGCAGAAAGTTAAGTTTATATTGTAGTATTTTATGTTGGATTTATGTGTATGTACCTGCTGTATGATTTGAATGTTTATTGTTTGTTGCTGTGTTTTATATTTTTATAAGCTTGGATGTTTCCCTGATGACATGCCGCCCTTGAGGCTGTAGTCACAATGTACTGATGACTGGGAACAGACCCAACTAGCATTTACTATTTTCTGTTCCCTTTTACTCCTTTACTCCTTTATTTTAAGCAGATTTGTACTTTTATGTGTTATATGAATACCTTGAGTCTAAAGGGTAAATAAATAAATAAATACAGAAAGAAAGAAAGAAAGAAAGAAAGAAAGAAAGAAAGAAAGAAAGAAAGAAAGAAAGAAAGAAAGAAAGAAAGAATATCCACTATCCCTCCTCTGGACATGTCCAAACCATCTCAGCCTTGCCTCTCTGACTTTATCTCCAAACTTCTTAACTTATGCTGTCCCTCTGATGTACTCATTTCTAATCTTGTCCATCCTGGTTACTCCCAGAGAAAATCTCAACGTCTTCAATTCTGCCACCTCCACCTCCACCTTCTGTCTTTTTGTCAGTGTCACTGTCTCCAAACCATACATCATGGCAGGCCTATCAAATTCCCAAAGCAGAAAACAACATAAAATGACTGTAATGGGAGCCTTTTAGGCTAGGAAAGGAAGACTTTTTGCCTAATCAACTGTTGGAACACTACATCATCTGAAAGCCCTGGCAGTGGCTTAATTGTGCTAATTATGACAAATGAGCACAAGGCCATGTATCTATAAAGAGGATGTAAACTGTGTGGGTGCGAAATTATGACTAATTACAGACAGGTAAAGGTTTGAGAAGTAATAAGGTTATGAAAATACTAAAATAAAAGCATTACAGTGAAAGTAAAATGTGTAATTGCTGAGGCACTGGCAGCAGAAGACCATTTGTGCATGCATCATTTTAAAATGTATAATCTTTTTATGCTAATAAGGTCTGCGTGCAGAAGTACAAAAAGCCTCTGTGAAGAGCAGGCTTTTGTTTTTTACATTAAAGTCTTCATTCCCTCAAGAAGCATCACATTGTCCTCAGCCAGTAATTGTCCAGGACAGGGAGAGAAAGTCATTGTTGTGGAGTTCTCTCTAAGAACCAGTGTTATCGGCATTTTCTACATGGACTGCTGAATGCCATAATTACCTTTATCACATTTCAGGAACCTGTACAACCCTCAAACAACAAGAGGTTTCACTTCTTCTCAACAGCTTTGACATTCAGTCACATACGTCTGCATTAGAGGGGGAATAACATGAATGTATTCGTATAACTACACACATGCTGCACAAAAACTTGTATGGAACCTGTTTTAATCCAAATGTAAAGCTACTGCTACTATTATAATCCAACATTGCCTGTGCTTCTGCTTCCATTCCTTATGGTTTCAAGGAGCCAGGCAGTCACTGGCCTCAATCACCTGGCAGGGCAGAAAAATGAATCCAACATAGTTGCCAAAAACTGCAGTTCCTTGTGTATCCACTAGAGTTTGAGGTGAGTTAATCTCTACTCCAGCTTTTGGGCTTCATGTTTTCCTGTTCTGGATTCTTGTTTTGGATGCTTAATTAATATATTTGATGGTTAACCTGTCTCAAACATGGCATATTGGCACAAACATCTCATATAAGCATGGTGGTGGAGAGGTGATGATTTTGGCTTGTTTTGCAGCAACAGGACCACAGGCCTTAACTATAAAGCAGGATTTGAGTTCATTCAGATGATTTCGGGGTTAACTCTCTGTTTTCAGTGGTATGAAAGTGGTTCACTTTTTACTGGGCTATATCACCATGGTAACTAATACTGTAGACCTAACCTGCTCCAGGGCAGGTTAATTTCCAGATTACAGATCAACAGGTATGAAATCATCACCTATACCAATCAATAATGTCACCGATCTTGGGCGATCCCTCAGTCATCTGTGCATGGATAGTAGGAGCATCTAAAGTAGCATCAAAACTCACTGAGCATCATGAATAAATACAGATTCCTAGTTAAACTTTATTTATTGAACAATTCCTGTTGGATGTAAACAGTTTTACAACAATTTAATTGTTCTATAAGCGTATAATATATGACATTAAAAGAAGATTTCTATTTATAATTTTCTGATTTGTAGTCTGCATCGAATTTGCATATATTTTAATTTAAAAAAAATTTTTTTCTTTATTTGCTCTCAGTGGGGCTGCAGCTGAAAGAATAAAAACTAAAACCATATTACGCACATATAAATATTAGTCTAATAGAATAAAAATCATAATCTTTCAGATTCTTCAGTGTCTTAATGACAGAACTGTGATACTCTGTTATCTTACACTGTCAGTATTATTGCTGCCTTAAAGTAAGCCTTATTAATATTGTAGATCTTTTCAAGCACTTCTAGCACACACACACACACACACACACACACACATTTATACAGTGCTTTAAAAATGAAACTACTGTACACTTCTCCTCTTGTTACAGACACTCATACCACTGATCAGCAGCTTTGTTGATTTAAGTCTTAACCTCTTTATATTTTTCTCATATCTTAGTTTTATCTTTCTTTACAAAATCAGCTGCTCAGCTGCCAGGAGGCTTATCCATGTTTATGACAGGTTAGATTCTGCCAATACCACCTCTTTCATGTAAATACACTCATAGCTGGATTGATATATCCTAGGTTAACTTATTGATTTGATAACTACCTTTGTGTGACCGCTTATCCTGATCACCAATGTTAGGTTAAGTAAAAAACAGTTAACGGAAAGATATCCTGAGTGTGCTGAAATTGCTTCATAGCACAGGCCTCCGGACACCTTGCAGTCGCCAACTCAACCGTGAACTCCTCTGTATATCAAAATGATAGCTAAAGCTTGGCTTAAACTGAGTCATGCAACAGGACAATGATCCCAAGCACACCAGCAAATCTACAACAGAATGGCTGAAAAAGAAAAAAATCAAGGAGTTGCAATGACCCAGTCAAAGTCCAGACCTCAACCCGACTGAAATGCTGCAGCAGGACCTTAAAAGAGCTGTATGTAAATGAATGTCTACAAACCTCATTGAACTGAAAGAACAGTAGACCAAAATTTCTCCACAGCAATGTGAGAGACTGATAAAGTCAAATGGAAAACGATTACTTCTGGTTTTTGTTGTAGAACCAAAGGTGGTTTTACAAGGGCTTGAACCATGGGGTGTACTTAGTTTTTCACAGGACTACATAGAGTGCTGTGAAAAGTTACTTTTTCACACACACACATAGACACACACACTCTCTCACACACACACACACACACACACACAAACATATATTGTGTATACCTTCGGATAAGTGTCTCTCAGCTTCATCTCATGTGCTATCTGTTTTTCCTGGCTTCTAGTGATTGCTTTGGGTTTCTGTTTGTTCCCATCATTTTGGACTTGGCCGCCAACCTAATTAAAGATTTATGCTTTATGAAAAGTGGGGATTAGTGAATGGTCAGTTGAAAAATAACATCTGGGAGCACATGAAAACCAAAAATGATGTCTCTTGGAGAGATTCGAGTTAATAAGCTTTTGTTTTTATATAATCCTGAAATTATAATGAATTGGGGGATTAAATAGTCTGAGAACAAAATTACCTCTGCTAATGATAAACACACATTTTCAAATGCTTCCTGCTTTGCACACCTCACACTCTGTTCCCTTACCACCATCTCAAATAAACTGGGTTACTCCTTCAGATTACTACAACTGGGAGCTTTTAAAGCATTTTAAAGACTGAACTCCTGCTGTAAACCAGACCAGACCAGACAATGCATTCCCTCAGGGGCAGGAGTGGGCCACAGAGACAAAAACCTCTACATTTAGAAGCGCCAAGCTGCTGACCTGATGTGGATCTCATATCTTGCCAGCGTCTCCCCCGGCTACAAATATATGTGTGTGTACTTTTCCATTTGATTTGATGTCAACGGTCAGAGACGATAATGGGGTAAACACCATATAGCTCACTGAGTGTCTCGCCAGCTGGAAAAGAAGAAATTTTTGAAACTTTGCTGTTAGGTATTTTCATGAGAGGGAAAGGAGGAGGAAAGGCAGACTTTAGATATGTTTTTGTATGCATTATTGATAATTCTGTGTGAGTCTGTGTGATGCTGTAAGATTAAGCCCTAGGGGAGATAAGAGCATGATCTACAAACTCTCCCCCTTTTGACTTGTGTTGCATTAGATGAAGTGATCAGAGTGGCACCATGCAGACTGATAAAAAATGAAGAAAACGGTACAACATGTTCTTATGAATAACAAATATTTCACAGAAGCAGAAAAGAACTCTGTTGTTCATTACATCAAGATACACTGGAAATGTCTGAGCTGTTGGTGGTCAACTGACAATGCTCTAATCACTTATATCTTATTACCACATCAGAGTCTCTAGTATAAAACAGTCTAGATAATTATTGTCCTGATATTCCTCTAAAAAATTCCTTTTTTGCTTGAGTCTTACTTTTCTATTTTACTTCTTCAGTGTTCTGAAAGGTTTGAATAAACTGGGAGGAACACCACCCTGATTTTACCACTTTTGCACTGCAATCACGTCTTCAATTTAATGAGTCATAAGCCAAGAGAAATTACGTTGACAATATTTTATTCTGGAACACATTAGGTTTAGGTCTCTTTTTTAACAGATTCTCAAGTTTCAAAGCACCTCATGGTCTCCCTTCAGCATACATTTATATTAGTTCCGCACAGACTTAAAAGAAAGGAAGGTCAGCCTACGCTCCCCATTCACCTTGCTACTACAGAGGCTTCATTTAAATGTCTAGTACAGCTCTTAAACTTGCCTCTCTGTATTAGGTTGTCTCTCAGTGGCCTGTCTATTTTTTTATTTACTTTATTAACTTGTTTTCTTCTTGAACTGAGGGCTCTTTGTTTGTATTGTCTAAATTATTTGTTACTTATTTTGCTTGTTTTGACCCCTCTGAGCACTCAGAAACTGTGTTTTGAAAAGTGCTACTCAGATATAGTTATTAATTTTTGAAGTTGAAAAATATATTCTTAGATACTCTCATGGAGAATAAAGTTGCTTTTATGAAAGCCTCCATATCTTTCTGTTGTAAAGCACTTTGTGACATCTGATTTTAAGAGATGCTCCACAAATAAAATGTATTTTGCTTATTTGCAAATAATTTTGCTCTTTAAAATGAGCAAGATGAGGTAGGATGGATCCATGCCTTCATGATGTTTATGCCAAATTCTGACCTTACCATCTGAATGTTGCAGAAGGAATCAAGACTCATCAGACAAGGCAACATTCTTCCAATCGTCTATTGTCCAATTTTGGTGAGCCCATGCTAATTGTAACCTCTGAGTTCCCTGTTCTTAGCTGTCAGGAGTGAAGCCCAGTGTGGTCTTCTGCTGCTGTAGCCCATCTGCTTCAAGATTCGATATACTGAACTTTGAAGCAGATATGGTCTTCCACATACCCTGGTTTTAATGAGTGGTTATTTGAGTTACTATTGCCTTCCAATCAAACAAAAACAATGCAGCCATTCTCCACTGACCTCAGACATCAAAACATTTTCAACCAGAGAACTGCCGCTCACTGGATATTTTCTCTTTTTCAGAGCCTTCTCTGTAAGTCCTATAGATGGTTGTGCTGGAAACTCTCAGTAGATCAACAGTTTCTGAAATACTCAGACTAGAACAGCACAGCAGCTTCTTCCAGTTACTCTTTAAACCTGTTTGTGAGGGTCAGCCAGTCTAATATTTAAATGCTGACTTGTTCCAGTGCCTGTAGAACAAAGAGACTATTAGAACTTAGACTGTTTTACTTAAACCACATTTTTAACAGCAGTTCTTGCTGCCATTAAGTACAAAATCTGAAAATGAAAGCTTGATTGTGCAACAAAAACATGAAGTGGATAGTGGCTATTGGTAGCTTTTCCCAGGTATTTGAACTGATGGACACAGGAGCACCAATATCTAAGAAAAGTAAGAGTCCTGTTGGTGCAGGGGGACAAAGAATGTAAAACAAGAGACTTTTAGAACTCTACCGTTAAGCAAGTGTGAACACCTTACTGACATTCACTTAATGAAGAGAGTTACAGGACCTGACAGTTTAAATGTGACATTCAGTTGGTGCAAATATCTTATTAGCTTATTAGAAGAGGGTCTTTGTAAAAGGAAAGGAATTTAATCTTCGCTACAGAATCAAAATTGCCATAGCCACTTTATAGTCTTTACTCCTCTCTAAGTTAAAATATTCCTCTCCTTCAGTCATGGGATAATCTGAATTTTAAAAAAGGTATTTTATAAGACACGCCATATATTGAATTGGGCTTTTTAAGTAAGACAACAGCATCAAATCCTGATTATTTCAGATTCAATATTTCTATCCTGTCCATCCTGTGGAGCTTTGTATTGTAAAGCTCTCAGAGAGGGATGTGATGTGTTCAAGTTTCAATGCCAAGGGACCAGAGGTTCCTTGTGTGCCTTATGACCTGTCTGTATGGTAGAGATTTAGAGACATACAGAAGTGGCGCCACAACAGGCATGTGTTGCTGCAATCCATCTTTGTTTTAATTGGGAACATTTTGTTTTCCTCTCCCCCCCACATTAATAAACCAGGACCCTGCAGCAGTTTCTTAAAAACTCATTAATGTGCAAGGTGCAGTCTAGTCCAGGTGCTCTGGAATGGACGACACATCAGAAAATCTATTTTCCTTTTTCTCCCTTTTATTTGCTATCAAATTTACCTAATCTTTTCATAAATACAGTCAGTATTGCCATAATTTTTCTCATCACTTCTATTTCTGCAGCTGTATTGTTAGCTGTGCTCATATCTTTCACAACAACAAAACTGAGCCCAAACAAAAATCCCATGAACATGACAGTAATAAAATGAACCAATATGAACCGACATATTACTTTGGATATTATTGCTGATTTTTTTTTAAGTCTTGTTAATGACTTCTGAGAAACAATCAAATACTCCTTTTCAGACCAGGTTAAGCCTTTGTGGGATTTATTGATATACAGTCTTCTGACAATAGATTTCTCCCCCAGAGTTGAGCAATGTGTGTGTGAAACTGCACACAGCAAGGGAGAAGCAGGTGACAAAGGGCCAGCTGCTGCTGCAAATGCTGGAGCTGTTTTGGGAAAGCGAGTGGTGATTCATGCTGGCAAATTGATTCATTTCTTGTGCTGATAAGCACCTTTTTTTCTTTGTACCCTTATGCTGCAATGGCTTTGAAAAGAGCCACTGAAAAATACATCTCCCTCACCACAGTGAAAAGGAACAGGATGGGTACACAGTGACGGCAACATCTTACAATATGCAGCGGTGCAAGCCAAGTCAACATCACAACCTACAGCTTCGACAACCAGCGTGTGGCCTAAACTGCAGCTTTCTGAATGTTATAAACTTTGCTGTGGGGTTTTGTGTTGCGCTTCAGTGTGTTTTTCATGTATTTACATTACTGTGGCTATTTTTAACTCAAAAATCTGGACAGTTTATTGTTGTGATGGGAGGTGCATGAGAATCTTTGTGTACCTGTGCATGTGTAGCATGTGTTTGATTAAGTGCACACCAGGTGTGTTTCGGCTTTGAGGAAATGGAAGCTTTGACTAGCTCTTATCAGTACTTAGCAGTCCATAGCAACAAACTGGGCAGCAAAATATGTCTTAAAACCCCTCTGGCCAACCACCACAACATACCTTAGCAGTAATTCTGCTCAGGAGATCACCTGTGGACTTGGCACCCATTGCTCAGCACCCAGGGTAGGCAAGCACATGTCAGCCAACACAGGGGGTTTGAGCAGTACAGCAGTGGTGCTATATTAGATAACCTGAACCTGAACCATCGATCCCCACAGTGAGGGAAACTCTGTTATGCAGTGGGAGGGGGGCTTTTTTCTTTAAAGGCTTGAGTCCACTTCTCCCCTTCAGGGAAAAATGACTAAAAATCAGTATGAAATTGTATGATTAAGCATTTATATTCCAATGGGAGTGGGCTCTTCTAGGAAGACACTGGCCATATCCATAGGGTATGAGGGGTCAGTAAATGTTTTGATTAGTATGAAGATGATGCAAGTCATATGCTATGGCCATTGCAGTCTAAACCAAGTTGAACATGTATGGGGGATTTTGGACTAATACAGTACAACTCACTTTCCAGGACTATCGTCAAAACTCTAATTAGAAAAAAAGAGTGTTGTTGCATCCCTCCAATAGATTTCCAGAGACTTACAGAATCAATGCCAAGGTGCATTGATGTAGTTCTGGTGCTACATAGTAGCCCACGTCCTTTTTTTCAGAATCAGAAAGTTGCATCTTACTAAGACATTTTATCCCCCCACCCCTCTTTGTCACGTTTGAGATTTACATATACAAATCTATCATTATCAGTGCAGAGTATAGGCTCTTGACTTCCCACATCCCTTCTTTCTCTACAAAGCCAATTTTTGGAAGCTTTGCCCGCACAGTCCCAAGTGAATCAGTTTTAAATGTCAGCCATGCAAAACTAGTTCTGGCCCAAAACCAGAACTCATTCTGTGAGCTTATGTAGTGGATTCAAGTCAGTCGTTGCAGCTGCCTTGAATTTGTTACATTTTTAGATTTGGTAAAATGAACATCATTTGCATGTCATTGCACACAGCAAAAGAGGGTAAAACAAGCCTTTCTTTCTTTTCAGCAGGTCATTTCAGTTCAGTGGGTTGCTGCTAATTAGATATTTGCATTAGCAAGCAGCTGAACAGGTGCACCTAATAAAGTGCAATACTGCACATGTAGAAAAAAAGGTCATTAAGGCCTTTGAGTCACTGTCCATGTTACATGCAATTAACATGGGTGTCCGTCACTGCCTTCAAATGCCTCATTCAGACTAAAATCCAGTCCTGGAGTTTTCAAAATAAAACAGTGAAATGAATAAAAGGAGGTTTTCCTGTTTTCTGTCACAGTTATGTGAGTAAACCATTTCTGTCTTGTGCAAGATGGCTGTGGTTCCATTGCCTCTTTTCCATGTATTAGAGGTCAGTAATGGTTCTTTGTCTAAATTAGTAGTTAGGAAACATGCTTTTAGTTAGCTGACTGCAGTCATGTTAAGGTTGTTAAGGTTAATGGTAAATGTAGTTTTTTCCTCTTTTTTATTTGTTAAGTTTAGTGTCTGCATAGGGCAGTGGTTTACAAACCTTACAAATGAAAGGTCCTTGGTTCAATTCCAGGTGGTGACACAAGCCCCTCTCATCATGAAGGGTTCCGTCAGGAAGGGCATCCAATATAAAACCTCTGCCAAATTACCAGCGCCGATCAATCCACCGTGATAAACCCTTGGGGAAAATACAAGGGAGCAGCCGAAGGTACATTTATTTTTTTAAGTTTGATGTTGACACTTCCCAGTTGTTCACTCATTTCTGAGAATTGGAGAAGAAGCACTGGTACCAATCTTCAAGAATAAGGGTGATGTGCAGAGGCATATCAACTACAGAGGAATCAAGTTGATTAGCCATACCATGAAGATATCGAAAAGAGTTGTTGAAGGCAGGCTAGGAAGAGAGGTGACGAAGAGTGAGCAGCAGTATGGCTTCATGCTGAGAAAGAGTATTACAGACTTAATGTTTTCTTTAAAGTGCTGATGGAGAAGAGAAGATCAGAAGGAGTTGTACTGTGTCATTGTGGATCTTCAGAAAGCATATGATAGGGTGCCAAGAGAGGAACTGTGATATTGTATGAGATGCAGAGAAGTATGTGAGGGTGGTGCAAGACATGTATGAAGACAGTGAGACAGTGGTGAGGTGTGCAGTAGAAGTGAAAGATGGATTCAAGGTGGAGGGATCTGATGTAACCCCACTCTGAGCCCCTTCTTTTTTACAGTGGTGATGGACAGGTTCACAGATGAGGTCAGGCAGGAGTCTCCATGGACTTTGATGTTGCATACGACATTGTGATCTGTCGTGAGAGTAGGGAGGAGGTGGAGGAGAGCCTGGAGAGGTGGAGGTATGCACTGGAGAGAGGACAAATGAAAGTCAGTAGAAGCAAGACATAGTACAAGTGTGTGAATAAGAGGGAGGCAGGTGGAATGGTGAAGATGCACGGAGAAGAGGTGGTGAAGGTGAATGAGTTTAAATACCTGGGGTCAACCATCCAAAGCAACGGACAGAGTTCAAGAGCGATGAATAAGAGAGTGGAGGCAGGGTGGAGATGATTGTCAGGTGTGCTTTGTGACAGATGAAAGAAGCAAGAATGAAAGCGAACGTTTACAAGACAGTAGTGATGTATGGTTTGGAGACAGTGACACTGGCAAAAAGACAGAAGGTGAAGCTGGAGATGGAAGAGTTCAAGATTTTGAGATTTTCACTGGGAGTGACCAGGATGGACAGGATTAGAAATGAGTTAGTTAGAGGAATGGCTGAGGTTAAACAATTTGAAGAAAAAGTTAGAGAGGCAAGGCTGAAATGGTTTGGACATGTACAGAGGAGGAATTATGAATATTTTGGAAAAAAAGGATGTTTAAAATAGAGTTGCCGGACAGGAGGAAAAAAGAAGACCACAGAGAAGGTTCATCGCTGTAGTAAAGGAGGACATGCAGAGTTGGTGTCACAGAAGAGGATGCAAGGGATAAGGTGAGATGGAGGCAAATGATCCACTCTGGTGACCCCTAATGGGAGTAGCTGGAAGAAGAGAATTAAACAAAAATTTCAGTCCCAATACAACAGTTACCTAAACCTAAACCGGAACCTAATCTTAATCTCAATTTAAGTTCTCACACCTTCAAATTGTCCTCATTTCAACTGTCTAAATCTCAGACTGCTTCTCACAAAAACAGTCGGTCGGGTACACAGACTGTCTGCAGACATATGTACTAACACACAGATGCACAAGCATATGTTCACTGAGAGACATACTCCCACCCCTCTCTCACACAGGCACCCTGCAAAATGTCAAGCTGTCTGGACGAAACTGACAGTCACCTGAGCCACAGGACCAGTCTCACCCTCTTTGGGTGTAGTTTTCTGACAGCCATTAACACTGTCATGGTGCAGTTATACAACCTCAACTCCAAAACAGGTTGGGGCACTATGTAAAATATGAATGAAAACATAATGCAAAGATTTGCAAATCTCATAAACCAATATTTACAAAAGTACATAGTGCAACATATGTGGTCCTACATCAGATACATGTCTGATGTTTTTTAAAGCTACCTCAATCTGAATGGTCATGGTGCATTTCATCCAGCATTTACGTCATTGAAGTGAGACAGACGACCTAATTCTGCACCAGAGGCGGCAAGATCAAATGTAAACAATGGATAAAACAAGCATGGTAGACACCACTGATGGAGCTAGTCAGTGTAAAGAAAGTGAGGTTTTACACACACACCGACATGTGTAGCATCCATATTTACTTCCGTAAATGCAGCATGCTGCGTGTGACATGACGCTTTTTTCTGCATCATTTTAGGGTCATATACTGTTCACACTGGAGTCTGATGGCAGTCGCATTTAAATTATAATGTGAATGACCATGCAAAAACATCGGATCTCAGCAATACGGAATTGAGCATTATGAGCTCCACTGTCAACAAAGCCTAAATGTACCAGTGTACTAAAAAGAATCAGCTATTGGAAAATGTTGCAACTAATTAAGTTAGTTAGTAACAGGCCAGTAATGTGATTGAGTATAAAAAGAGCACCTTAGAGAGGCAGTGTCTCTCAGAAGTCATTCCTAATTGTGGCCATCAAACTTTACAGCCCTTCCCCAGTAAGGCAATAGGAAATAGTCAATAGGTATTATTGAGTATTTCCTATTGCACTGTGTATATACTGTAAATAGTTTTGTTTAACTTTGGACTACCTATGTTACACATTGGACTGCATATAGGGTTTATATATTTTATCTTCTTTTTATCTGTATTTTCTATCTTTCATATTTATATTTATATATATATTTAACAGAGTGCCTGTAATGTAGGCAATTTCCCCCCTGGGATGATAAAGTATTCTGATTCTGAAGTAAAGATGAATCGAGGTTCAGGAATCTGCAAGAAACAGCATACATAAATTGTGGAGCAATTTCAGAACAGTGTTCCTCAATGTAAAATTGCAAAGACTTTGAATATTCCATCATCTACAGTACATAATATGATCAAAAGATTCCAAGAATCTAGAGACATCTCTGTGCAAGAAACATGACTGAAATTCAATATTGGATGCTTGTGATCCTAGGGCCTTTAGGCACCAGTGCACTGCAAATAGACGTGATTCTGTCATGGAAATCACTGCATGGGCTCAGGAACACTTCCAGAAATCATTGTCTGTGAACTCAGCTCACTGTGCCGTCCACAAATGCCGGTTAAAGCTCTATCATGCAAATAACAAGCCATATGTGAACATGATCCAAAAACACCACCGTCTCTTCTGGGTCAAAGTTAATTTAAGATGAACTGAAATAAACTGGAAAACTGTTCTGTGGTCAGATAAATCAAATTTGAAATCCTTTTTGGAAATCATTAATTCTGCATCTTCCGGATTAAAGACAGGGACTGGATAGCCTGTATCAACAGGCTGGATATTTCATACTCCCGAAGCACCCCCCACCCCCCTTTTGTCTTTCTGTTGAGCCTGTGTGCCTGCATTTGGGCAATAAGTTATAATTAATTCACAACAGTATCTATGAAAGAGAAAAAGGAAAGCACAGGAGTGTGTGTTCAAAGGTTTTTAATATTAACTAAAAAAAAGCCCACTTCCTCTACCAGAGTCTACAAAAAACAATTTACTGTCACCAAATGAGAGGTTTCCCAATTTCAAAAAGTGGTTATTTAACATATACACTAGCTCAAATGCACTCTCTAATCCTACTTTACATGATGTTGGTCAGTAGTATTAAAAAATACAGCAATTCTAAATAAATCAAAAGTAGTAGTCATCAGTAAATGTAAAATACAATTACACATATTTTATTTGGAGGCATCATGAAGATTTAAAAATATAGCTAACACATCTGAAAGGTATAGCACTGTCAAGATCAAAAATACTTTACATACAATCAACAAAAAAACAGCTGGAACCACCATTGTGAGCTAATATTGGCTTCAAAATCAGTTAAGTTCATTAATGTCATTGGCTTCATTTTCCACTCGGCACAAATGGAGTCAAATGGAGTACAGCTCAAACATATGATTGATATTATAAAAGGCTGGTTTAAAATTCTTTTAAAAAGCTTGCCTCATTTCCCTGCAGTATATTTGGTGTCAGTGGTTTACACAGACTGGATGTAAAAAAAGAACATAGCCTCCTGTGAAGTCATCCATTGGTTTCTAGTGTACTTTTAAGCACTCCTATGTTAGCTTATTATTTTTGCCCTTGAAGACTGTCGTTTTGTAATACTCTAAAATATATGGATTATAGTCCCATGACATTGAACACAAGGAAATGCATGTCTTTATAGATGTATGGTAACTTTTTGCACAATTTTTTTAGTTTTATGGAATGTACAGATGGTACATTCTGACAACTAAAAAAGACAGGACCATTAATGTATTACAAGAAGTAAGTACCTGCAACTATAATAATTACCAACTGGGATCAAGTAGGTTTTTGTAATTATAAAAATTATTTATATAAATTGATTGTTAATGTTGTCGAGTGGCTGAATAGCCTATGAGCTTGTTAGCATTTTCCCTACTTAGTGTAGCCTCTCCCAAATCTAAATTGTTCAAAGTATTCAAGGCAAAAAAAAAAGAATAAAATGAAAAACTGAAGGAGCTGTTTTGCTAATACAGTACATTGGAGACAACAGAGGTTCCTATAGAAATTAATGGACTTCTAGATGACGTGTAATAACATACACAAAGCCAAGACAAAATGAGGCATATCCCTCTACCTAACAGAGCATATCACCTGTTCTGTTCGACTGTTGAAAAGAACAGTTCATTTACTTGTCACCTTTTAAAACTGACTCAAATTACTTGTGATGATTTAAATGGAGAGTATGAACTAAATATTGAGCTGACAGGAATATTTAAAAGTGACGAAACTGATGCTTGACAACATCAAGTAAAGTTATCTTAGAAAACTGATCTTGATTTTACATTATATAGACAAAAGAAATGGGCCACATCTCTTAATCATTCAATTCAGGTGTTTCATTCAGTCCCACTCCCAAGGTGAAAAAAACCAAGAGCCTAGCCATGCAGTTTTACTTTACAAACATTTCTGAAAGAATGGGTCGTTGTAAAGAGCCCACTGAATAGGATGCCAACGTTACAACGAGTCAGTTCATGAAATTTCTTCACTCCTAGATATTCCACCATCAGCTGAAAGTGATAATATTGCAAAATGTCAGAACACGTAAAGTTACAGTGTAGGATTACAAAGTGCTGAGATGCATAGTGCATAAAAGTTACCTACGCTCTGCTGGCTCTGTAACAGCAGAATTCCAAACTCCTTCTGGTATTTAATATCAGCACCAAAACTGTGTGCTGGGAGCTTGATGGAATGTGTTTCCATGGCCAGCAAGTCTTACCTCACCAAGTAAAATGCCAAGTGTTGGATTGATGTAAAGCAGACCACCACTCTCTCTGGGACATGGTAACGTGCCCTGTGGTATTACGAATCATGATTCTCTATATGGCAGACTGTTGGATGAGTCTGGGTTTGGTGAATACTAGGAGAACTTTACCTGATTGACTGCATTGTCCCAACAGTAATGTTTGGTGGAAGAGGCATAATGCTATGGGGTTGTTTTTCTGTGGCTGGCCTGGACTCATTAGTTCCACTGAAGTGATATCATAATGCTTCACTTTAACAAGATATTTGGGAAAATTTTTATTTTTTCAACTTTATGAGAACAGTTTTGGTAGGGCCCTTTTCTGTCCCAGCATGATTGTGCCCAAGCACATAAAGCAAGGATGAGTTTGGTGTGGAAGAACTGACTGGCCTGTGCAGAGTAATGAGACCTAAGAGGCCTCAACCTAATTGAACACCTTTGGGATGAACTATGATAGAGATTGCATCTAACATCAGTGTCTGACCTCACAAGTGCTCTTCTGAATGAACAGACAAAATATCCCACAAACACACTCCAGCATCTTGTAGGAAACCTTCCCAGAAGCGTGTAAGCTGCAAAGGGAGGACCAACTCCATATTAATGCCTATGGATTAAGAATGGGATTTCATAAAAGCTACTGCAGGCATAAAGCATAGGAAGCCCAATATTTCTGTCTATATAATGATTTATACTATATGTGAACTTAATATTTAAAAGGCAAGTTAAGGAGACAATCACCAACCGTGTTTTTGAAAACTTGAAAGACAGACATTTACAGTATAGGACATTTTTAAAGGGACATTTACTTTCCTAGTCGGTATCTGATAGTGTTCTTGTCTTTTAGTTCCTGCCTCCTTAAGGCTCTCCACTCAATGAACCCACTCTGCTTTGATTGGGCAGCTTCCAGAAGCTGCCAGCTCTGAAGGCTAAAACAACAATAGGATTTCACATCTCGTTCTTTGCTCAAAATGTCAACTCCTTAAATACATTCATATGCCAAAAACCCACTGAACAGCCTTAGCAACAGAGACCATGGAAATGGTGGATGTTTGTGGTCTTGATTGAACAATCTGACTGGAAGCAGAGGTCATTTGTTGTTCAGGGCAGGCCAAAGCTTGTGGGGGAGCACTTTTGAAGTCTATAAACCACAAAAAGCACGAGATGTATTCTTTGAGCACTTAAACCAGTTTAACAGGTTTTTTGGACACTCTGGGCATGATATTTTCAAGGCAAACTTGTTCGTAAACAGTTATCCTTTTTGCATCATAAAAGCACAGGATTCAGAATCTCCAACAGATGGATTCCCTAATATATCATATCTGATATCTGCCTCCTTATCCAAAGTGCAGCTGTTTTACAGAAGACATTAATTAGTGTTTTACTTTAAAAAGCTAATTAATTAGTTCAATGAGCAGAGTGAATTAAACTAAAAAAGTGAATCTAAAAAAAAATGACACTTTAAAGCTTTCCTTTCCTCCTGTGACACAGTGCTGGCTGCTGAACAATTTAAAACGTCAGCACAGATCCAATGTAACTTTGTTTTTTAACATACAGTATACATTTTTTCCATATTGAACAATGAGAGTTGCATAATATACCATTTAAGAATTAGAATACTTTATTAATCCCAGGGGGGGAATTGCATTTGATTGCAACTTTCACGATCACTGATGGCGAATGTAAGGAATGTTATCATATACTACTGCCATGGTATTGTAAGATAATTCAGTAGGTGGTCAGTTGGTGGAGACTGTGCTGAACAAATGTGCTGAATATAGATAGTATGAAAGAAATACTGGCTGTGCAAGATAACTACAACTGATAGGGATTTTTGGCACACTGGAAACTGTGCAGGACAGCGTGGTGACATTAATCACAAAGAAAATCCCACATTCAGGGTATCTAGTGATGAAGAGTGCAGTAGGATGTAACATACATATTGCTATTACGGCTTATAACAGTAACGCTCTGAGTTTTACAATTTGGAATATGTGCTAGCTCCTACTGTACCTGAATGGGACTGGTGGATACACATAAATCATTTAAAATGTGTGACAGTGATGGTGCGCCCATGTGTGGCTCCATCTCCACTAGTAAAAGTCATTACTCTGTTAATGGCAGCAACACACTTCATAGCATCTCTGCTCCTGCTTCAATTATGGATCAATTCAGTCGCTGCATGACCCAAAAACCTCTTACATCTCCAAAAAAAAATGGGCAAAAAGCTGCAAACTGACAGAAATGAGACTGTGTACTGGGTCCTTCTCATGCATCTCACATACCTCCTGAACAGAGGAAGAGGATGACAGCAAAGTTGTGATAGAGGTGGAGGTAGGAGAACAGTATTTTCTATCTCTGCATGCTTCTTTGTTAAAATACAGGACTAGGGCAGACACATTTAGCAAGGCTGATGGTTTGACTTCCACACTTTAGAAGGATTTATATGTGGAAAAGAGAAATCACATTTTGGCCTTCACTCCTACATGTAAACAGTCCAAAAAGAGACATGAACCATCTTTCCTCCTGAATTTCAATGCTCAGTAAAAGTTCAGATGATTCCGTAGTCCCTGAGAGACTTAACCAGTACCGTGTCCTTGACATCGTTGAAAACTCTGCGAATGTTGTTGGTGTCTGTGGCACAGGTGAAGTGGGGGTACAGGGTTTTCCACTCCTCCCTGTTGTCATGCTTGACTGCCTGCTGCTCATACAACTTGAGGATGAATTTCTTGGCGTCTTCAGGGTCTTGCTTCTTGCCTATTAAATAAGAGAAATGAAGGATGAAGGTGGACAACAGAAAGCTCAATCTAGGTGGAGTAAAATGACGGATGAAGAAGAAAAATAAAGATATCAGAAAGAAGATGAGATTTATGATCAGATTACATAAGGTTACAAGGCAATTTGAATTTATTTTAAAATTGTAATTTTAAAAAAGAAAAAAGGGTCAATATTTAGCCTTTGCTGGATAATGCCCCATGTCATAAAGCTCAAATCATCTCAAACTGGTTTCTTGAACATGACATGAGTTCAGTGGGCTTAAATTGCCTCCACAGTACTCAGACCTCAATCCAATAGAGCACCCTGAGGATGTGTTGACAAAACAGATTTCAATAATTGAGATGCAGCTGACACATTTGCAGCAACTGTGTAATGATATCGCGTCAGTATGGTCCAGCTTCTGAGGAATCTTCTGATGGTTGCATCCACCAGGATAATGTGCCATGTCACAACACTCAAATCCTTCAAATCACACATTTCATTCACACAACGATAAAGAGAATTTGAAAAAAACAATTGGAAGATTAACTGAATGAAAATACATGTAATACTTCAGTCAGGTTCACTGTTATGGCTCTGTCCTGTCACCTCCCCACTCTTCATGCAAAGCCAGAGACGGGGGCAGAAGCAACAAGACCCTCATACAGAATAGAAAAGGCATTAACATCAACAGATATGGCATTGATAATGTCAGAAACAGCATGAAAAGAGGAGCTGGGATTGAGGTGGGTTGCAAAGTGGTTTGCAGTTACATCACAATTATGGGCGAGGTGAAGCTGCTTAAATAGTTCTCTCATATAGAGAGTCAATCAGATGCATAGGAGGGTATTAGTTGAGCCATCAGCTAATGAGAACTGGCACTAATATCAGCTGATTTTGACTTGATTAGAGCTTGACTTTGTGGTCTTCCTGAACTAACACTATCCTCAACCTAATTCCCACCCCACAGTGAAAGGAAAAAAGCTGCAAACCATATAGTTGGAGATAATTTATCTGAGGTTTAGGAGCAGGACAATCTTAAACACCCAAACACTCCCTTTCTGATTATATATGAATGCCTACTTGTGCTACACACCCATTTATTCTAGTTTCCATGCCCCACCTTCCCTCCACTTATTTCTGTTGCTCAACCTCTTTCAAAGGTATTAGGAGATGTGCCAGCATGGGAGTTGCTGCCACTCTTCAGTGGGGCCTTCTCAAAATCACAGCCTCTGGCCTAGCTTGTTGCATCGTCATCAATGAACACTTTCATCTGCATTTGGGGCTGAGATCCTTGCTGGTGAATTGAAAATCTGTAAATAGTGATTATTTAGAATCAATGCTTGATCACAGCAATACTGTTTTTAAACATTTCGGTGCCAGTTAAATTCAGTTTCTCACTGTTCAAAACCAGTATAAGACTGTAGGGATTTTTAACAGCTATAGCCCTCCAGTGTTGTCACTGAAGCAATAATAAGGACCACAGTCTACGCTGGAACACAGCCACATTACCAGCAAATAGCAGCTGGTAGTAAGAGCTGTTTCCAGTTGTCATTAAGGTTAAATTGACATCAAGGCACTTGACCCTGCGTTAGTCATTATTTTACCCTGCTAATGCTGGTGGTAAAACAAAGTGTGTGCACTGCAAATACATGTGCAGATTTTCACTTTCAGTCACTAATTCCAGCCTTTCACACATACACACACATACACCTGGGGGTATTCGGGTGGGGGCACAGGGCTTGCAGGAAGCACAGTATCTGTCTGTGGTTGCCATGGGTTACAGAGAGGGAGGGTAAAGGAGATGGTGGTAATGGTGGTGGTGGGGTCAGCTTGGGTGGGGGTGAGAGTGGGGGTGGGGGGAGCACCCCCACAGCCTCTCACACCAGCAGGGCTAAAGGCTGCAACCTCATCATTAAGCACACAGAGTACCTGAAGTGACTCATCTGCAAGAAAGAAATAAAGAAGGAAAGGAAAGACGACAGCAGACAGAAAGGAAAACAAAGGCAGAAGGAAGGCCAGATGGTAAGAAGCAAAGAAAAGAGGAATGAAGACGTATGAATGATAGGAAGGAAGGAAGGAAGGAAGGAAGAAAGGAAGGAAGGATGAATGAAAGATAGTAAATTAAACTGAAGAAGTTGTAGAATCTGCTGGCCACAGGTAGGAATGAGTTCCTGTGGTGTTCTGTGGTGCATCATGGTGAAATAAGTCTTCTGCTGAATGTGCCTCTGTGCCTGTCCAGCATGTCATGAAGAGGGTCTGAAGGATTGTCCAGTATAGTTCTTAACTTGAACACCATCCTTGACACCTCTGATACCTCCGTCAGAGAGGTATCAGAGGTGTCAAGGTGTCAAGGTTCGACACCCACGACATTACTGGCTTTGCAGATCAGTTTTTACATCTGTTGTTGTCCATTATCTGACAGCATAGAGGTACTCGCTACCACGGACTCATAAAACATCCTGAGCAGATAATGAAGAACTTAAGTCATCAGAAAATAGAGATGGCTCTGGCCCTTCTTATAGATGTCTTCTGTGTGTTTGATCCAAACCAGTGTATCCAGTGTGAACACCAAGGTGTTTGTAGTCCTCCACGTTCTCCACAGACTCATGAAAGAAAACAGGGGTCGCTGGTATTTTGGATCTTCTCATGTTCACAACCAGTGGACAAAGAGAGGAAGATATGGATGGATGGAAGGAAGGAAGGAAGGAAGGAACAAATGAACGAATGAACGAACGAACAAAGTAGGCAAAAAAGAGGGCAAAAATGTGAGAAAGAAGAGATGAATGAGAAATAAAGGATGAAAGAAGAACAGAAGAAAGTAAAACAGAAAAGAAAGGAAGAAAAGCAACTGGGAGTCTTCTTCTTCTTCTTTCGGCTGCTCCCGTTAGGGGTCGCCACAGTGGATCATCTGCCTCCATCTCACACTATCCCTTGCATCCTCTTCCCTCACACCAACCCTCTGCATGTCCTCCTTCACTACATCCATGAAACTTCTCCGTGGTCTTCCTCTTCTCCTCCTGCCTGGCAGCTCCATCTTCAACATCCTTTTCTTAATATATCCACTATCCCTCCTCTGAACATGTCCAGACCATCTCAGCCTTGCCTCTCTAACTTTATCTCCAAACTTCTCGACCTGAGCTGTACCTCTGACGTACTCACTTCTAATCCTGTACATTCTGGTCACTTCAGCGAAAATATCTTCAATTCTGCCACCTCCAGCTCTGCCTCCTGTTTTTTTGTCAGTGCCACCTTCTCCAAATCATACATCATAGCAGGTCCCACTAACTTCTTGTAAACCTTCCCTTTCACTCTTAGGAAAAGCAACTGGGAGTGATGGAACTGGGAAACAAAATCAATTTGCAAATACATATTTGGAAATGATACATTTCTGTCAGGTATAAAAGGATGCAAATTGGCTGGAGCAAAACAGCATCCTAACCCTCCTGTCTCGGACATGATACTGTCTACACTGAGATGTAAATAAACACTTGCACAAATGAGCTCCAACTATAATTGCTGATGGCAGTGAAATTGGCTGTTGACTGGGTGGAGTTTTTTAACCTTGACTTTGAGCCAACGTGTCAGAGTGAATTAAAAATTTCAGATCTTTTGTAATATGTCAGTGTTCTCCACCAGCATTAAGTCACCAATATAAAATGCACCATGGTTTCTCACTGACAAAACAAGAAACACAACCACAAATTCTTCCGCATACACATACACTCACTGTTCAATTAGGCACTCCTTGCTAGCACCACATTGAACCCACTTTTGCCTTCGGAACTGCCTTAATTCTTAATTACGGAAACATTACTCAAAGATTTTGACAGTAATTGACGTGACAGAATCACGCAGTTACTGCATATCCACGATGTGACTCCCTGTTTCCTGGACTTTACAGCTGTGAAGAAAGCTTGCTTTATGTTGTCCTCATTGTGCCTCCTAAACTCCTGCATTAGGGTTCTTAAACGCTCACGCTCCACACACCAAGAAATATGAAACTGTGGATACATAGCAGGATTGATCCGTGCTTTCTTGTTGTTTATGCCATATTCTGACCCTACCATCAAAATTTCAAAGCAAAAATCAGACAAGGCAATGTTTGCTAATTTTTTCTTGACAAATTCTGGTGAGCCCTTGTGAATTTCAGCCCCATTTCCCTTTTCTTTGCTGATAGGAGTGGCACCCAGTGTTGTCTTCTGCTGCTGTAGTCTATCTGCTTCAAGGTTCAAAGGTTTATGTGTTCCAAGGTGCTCCTCTGAATACAGTACTCTGGTTGTTGCATGTGGTCATTTGTGCTACTGTTGCCTTCCTATCAACTTGAAGCAATCTGGCCATTCTCCTCTGACATCAACAAGGCATTTTCATCTCATAAGATGCCAATCAGTGGATATTTTCACTTTTCAGGACCATTATAAACCCTAGAAATGTTTGTGTGGGACAATCCGAGTAGGAACACTGAAACACCCAGACCAGCCAATCTGGCACTAACAACTATCCCACATTCAAAGTCACTTAAATAACCTTTCTTTCCCATTCTGATGCTTGGTTTGAACTGCAGCAGGTCATCTCAACTGTTTCTATAAAGCCTAAAAGCATCGATTTTCTGTGATTGGCTGATTAGATATTTATGTTAACAAGTCGAACATGTTTACCTAATAATGTGACTAAGAAAGTATTCCTTAAGTTATGCACAGGCACTCGCAAAGGTGTTAAATCACTTTGCTGTATGCAAAGCTGTTCTTTAGTATCCAGTTCAAAACAAATAAAAAATTGTGTAAAGTGTTGCTTGTGGCTCTTCGAGGATAAATGTTTTTATGCTAAATGCTTCAATTAAAAAGTATGCTCGTAATACAATGCTAACGTGTCTCTGTTTACCAAGCCTGTGATGCCACTAGAAGAAAACTGAGATCAATAACATCATCAGGATTTATACTCTGAGGATTATGAATGTCTTTGCAAAATTTCATCACTATTCATTCAGTAGTTTTAGAATTGACTCAAGAGCCATACAGTGCTGACTGTACCAATAGCATTTACCTTTGGCTGCTCCCTTGTATTCTCTTCAAGGGGTGGCCACAGCAGATTAAGCCACACTGGTAAGTTGGCAGAGGTTTTATGCCAGATGCCCTTCCTGACACAACCTTCTGTGATGAGAGGGGCTTGTTTCCCTACCTGGAATTGAACCAGGGACCTTTCGCTTGTAAAGCAAATGTGTAAACCACTACACTACAGGGGACACTGACTGTACCACTGACAGTGCCATCTCTAAATATAAAAGAAAAAAAAATTCTACTTTCCCAAATTGTCATCTTTGAATTGCTTTTCTGGTCTGACCAATAACCCAAAAGAAAAATTTCAAGTCTTCATACATTTCCTTTAAAACAAGTACACCACTTACATTTAGTTTCTCTTTGTTCTAATAAATTGTTTGACTAAATCAGTGTAACCTCACTCTAAATGAAAAGAAGCAGTAGACCAGTTTACCTACGAAACTGGGGAAATAGTTCTGCAAGTGTGATGTTTGGATCTTGTCAGCTAGGATGTCAGTCTTGTTGAGGAAGAGGATGATGGAGGTGTTGAGGAACCATGGGGAATGAATGGTGGTGTAGAACAGAGCCAGACTCTCTTGCATGCGATTCTGAGGAAGAAACAGAGTATTATCATGGAGGCAGCAGCAGTACTCTATGTTTTAGCTCAGGAAGATTTTGTTGTAGATAAAAAAACTAGTTATTTATTTTAACTTGAAGAGGGAAAACTAAAGTTTCAGTGGAAGGCAAGGTGTTTTGGCTGGCTGAGGATGAAGTAGGGAGGAAGCAGAGAGGAAATGGATCATTTACGGGCAGCATAAGGACCACTGTGGAGGTTAATAAATGTTTTGGCAAACCAAAAAGTGTCTGGGAGAGATAAACGGCTTAGTGACAGGATGGGAGGGAAGAAAAAGGCGATAGTGGGCTGCAGAGGCTGAGAGGAGAGAGAGAGTAGAGAAAGGCTTCCTTGTACAAGAGTGAGATCTGCTGGTCGAATGATGGAATGACTGTAGAGACAAGCAGAGTTATTATTGTACAACATCAATAGATTTAAATGGTGTAATCCACAAATTTTATCTAAGAGCCTTATATATTCATTTGAAGACTCAGATGATTTATTCAAAACATATCATCTGTTTATAAATCAAAGATTATGCCTCCAGAAAATAAAATCAGGGTCAGTATATGTAAATAAAGTGCATTAAAGTGAACAAGTAAAAAACAATAATAACCCAAAATTAAATGTTAAAATATAGAATTGTGCAAAAGTCTTAAATGAACCCTCATTTCTTTATATGTTGCTAAGAAAAATGATAAAAATAGATGTGCTGATTTATTAAAACACATGCACATAAATGGAAGTAAAAATACAAGAACAGAAGTTGTAGCATTCTAATGAGTTTTAAAGTCAATATTTTGTATGACCACCATTGTTCTTTAACACAGCCTGAACTCTCTTAGGCACATTTTCTTGTCATTTCTTTAAGTATTCTTCAGGAATAGTTCTTGCTGAAGGACATTCCAAAGCTCTTCTTCGAATGTTGGCTGCCTTTATTAATTTATGTCAAGATGATCCCACACTCCATTGATAATGTTGAAGTCTGGGCTCTGGGGAGGCCAGTCCATGACTGATAGTGTTCCATTCAGTGTTTTTCTATCCAGGTAGGCTTTTACTGCATTGGCAGGTGTTTGGGATCACTGTCATGCCGAAAAATAAAGCCATTGCCATTGTCAGACACTTTCTAGATGGTATTGCATGGTCGATCAAAATCTGATAGTACTTTTCTGCATTCACAGTTTCATCAATTTCCCTAACACTGCTGGCTGAAATGCAAGCCCAAACCATATCAAAGCCTCCACCGTGTTTTAAAGATGGGTGTTGACATTCATTGTTGCTGTCATGGGCTGTGGATTTAGTTATGTTTAGTGTGACCACTATATTTTGGACTGCTCGTGTTTTCTTTCTTGTTTCTTTAATTTCATGGAGTTTTGAGATTTAGTGAGTGATGGTTTAGTTAAGTCTCCTGAGTTTCTTGTATATTTGGTTATGTCTCCTGTTTCCTATGTGTTTTCCCTGCATGTGATCTTTTGAGTCTCTGTGTATAGTTTTGTTCTCAGTGCAGTTCCTGTTTTACTTTGATAATCCTTTGTGTCCTGTGTGTTGTGTTCAATTTTGCTTTCTGGCCTTTCTGATTCTCTAATTGTTGTCACCTGTGTTCTTCTCGCACCTGCTTCTTGCCAGCAATCAATCCCATTTGTATAAATAGTCTTGTCACTTCCTTTTTTTCTGATTCAATCATACTGTGTTTGCCTGTCTCTCTGTGTTTGCCTGTTTCCATGATAGTTGGATTCCTAGTGGTTTTGGTTTACCTCTAAGCTTTGGATTCATGTTGACTCAACGTTTGGACTTTATGTATATGTTCTTTATATCAGCCTGAATAATCTGCCTGCCCCTAGTTACCCAGTCTGTCTCCAGCATCTGCATTTGGATCCTCGCTTCTTTACGCTCTACACTTCATGACAGTCATACATCTCTCCTGATCTCCTCTGCACACATTGACAACGATTTGAAAAGAAATTTCACATTTGGATTCATTGCTACATAAGTCCTGTTGCTGCTGATTTTCAGTCCATTTCTCATGTCATTTGGCATACCTCAACCTTTTCTCTTTGTTTGTCTTCCTTAAGAACAGCTTCTTGACAACTACATTTCCACTGAGATCATTTCTGATGAGGCTTTGGCAAACAGTAGGTAGATAAGGCTTCAGATCAGCTGACAGGCCAGATGTATCTCCTGGGACCTGTGTCAGGTCTTTGTTGGATTTTTTTTCTTATTTCTTAAAGACATGAATTTCAGATCCTGTTCATCTGCTGTAGTTTCTTAGGCCTGCCACTTATTGTCTTCCACTTGTCCAAGTTCCTCAAATTTTTTAAGGACACACTGCACACCATGCCAATATATGCCAAGTTTTCAGCTAACAGCTTTTTGGAAATCACCTTGTTGGTGCAAAAATACTATTTTATGCCTGTTAAACCATGTTATCTTAGGCACTATTTTTTATAGATTAAAATAGCCTGCTGCAAACATGTTTTGCAGCCGGCTGCTAGTAGCAATGATACAATTTAAAATTGGTTCTCTGCTCGGTTGTCTTTTATGTGTAAACACAACAATGGTTCATCAATTGTGTTAGGTGTCCTTTTCATTCCTGGATGATTCATAGGTCAGTGTTAAATGACTAAATAAACAAAACATTCCTCTGAAAATGGTCAGGCATAAAGAGTGGACTTAAAATGAGTGAAAAAGAAGCCAATGTCCAAAGGCACACTTTGAAAGACTTTCAGAAAGCCTTGAAAACTATTGCTCAAGACCACTTTAAAAAGTACGAGAAAGTCTGATTCCTTGAAAGCAAAATATAAACAAGACGGCTGGCTTGTACTTTATAAAGAGGGAATCTAAGATTTGTGGCCTATTCTTTTACATATGTTTAAAACAAGTAGTGCACTTTTAAGTGACAGGACTTCTGTATAGTGCTTGTGATTGGTAAAGGCACCCTATGTCAACTACCATGGTTCGGAATCTCAGAGAAAATAGGCAGAGTATGTCAGGTCTTGTCTTCTGGCCCGGTATACTGCAGCTCACTCTGCTTTATCGGGGACTTTCCATTTATTCCCAACTATTCTAACCAGCATGTTCCTCCACCTGCACTTCAAGCGAGCAAAGAATGAATTCAAGTGCCCT